>OZ029924.1:19898845-19911345 GCA_964023275.1 Norana najaformis | reverse complement strand
GTAACTCGATGAAAAGACGATTTGTAGCAAGTTTTGTCTTGCGAATTAACGGTTCATTCGTATGGAAGCGGTTGGCGAATTAGTGTGAGTTCACCAAAGTGGAATTGTTATAAATGTTTTGTGTGAACTGGAAGTTGGTTGATTTTGAGCTACAGCGATCCTCAGGTCATCATCATCTGGCTGTCGACATCAAGTTCGACTATATTCGATGTTTTAAAGAAACGGACTAGATAGCGAAGGTAGGTTCGTATGTGGGTGTGACATCCAAGAACATCGACATACTGTGATTCATCTTATTATCTACCTCAACATCAATCAACTGTGAGTTGAATTTTTCCTAATGTCTTTTGGTGATGGACAACCTTGAGTGTGAGTTATAGAAACAATCGTATACACATGGACATGAGATTCAACGATACGAGTTTCCATGCCTCCGAGCGATAAAAAGGTTGAATGTGCTAGCCTACACGGAAGGGTAGTTTAAATAATATAAACTTGACTTAATATCAGTGCTGAATATTAATAAGTAAGAGATATATAGCAGGACAGATAAACTTTTAGTTGTATCGCATTTTAAACACCGAAAATTGATTACTGCTAAATATATTAAAATTTGAACTAAATGAACTGAGACTGTATTATATAGAGCCTTCATGTCCTGGTTCATTCACTTATACTATCCAGAATTGATTATTGCAATTCAGTGCTTTATGCTTTACCTAAATCTACCCTCTCACCACTTACCTCTGTTATTCATGCTGCAGCTCGCCTAGTTAAAAGCCTTGGCCCTCGAGATCACATTACTCATTCTTTACAACAACTTCATCGGTTACCCATTCAGGCCCGCATATCTTTCAAAATCTGTCTATTTATGTTCAAAATTATGTCAGGCTCTGCCCCGTCCTATCTGTCCTCTCTAGTTAAACCTTGTACTTCCACTGAATCCAGAAGAAGATTACGTTCAGCTTCAAAAGGGGACTTTGAAGTCAGGAGAGTTAATCTACAGTTTGGTAAAAGAATGTTTGAAGTAGCTGGTCCAGCTGAGTGGAACTCTTTACCTGAATCTGTTCGAAGATGCTCTTCAATAGATAAATTTAAATTAAAACTTAAGACTCATTTATTCTCTCAGTACTATAACTAATTATTATGTTGTAACGCGTCCTTTGAGTAAGACATTGTTTTATTAAGGCGCGTTATAAATATAAGTTGTATTGTATTGTATAGAGCCTATCACGAGTCTCTATAATGTCGTCTCTGTGATTTAAATATAGTAACTAGTCTGTAATATCCAACAGTACTGTCTGATTAGGCTACTCTGGAAAGAGTAGCTTTACAAAATTGGAGCCAAACCAGGATAGAACAAATTTCTTTCCGGACACGAATACAGTAGGCCAAATTTGCAGGTGGGAAGTAAGGTGAAGTGATTTTGGTAGAACTTACCTTTTCAGTAGTGTATAAAAACGTTGGCGTTGGTCCAACGCGGAAGTTGTCTGGTCAATCATACGAACTCACCAACACTTCACCTCTTTCAGTTTCTGCGCAGGTCTTTCACTCAAGACTGAAAACACTTCTTTTCCAGAAATCTTATCCTGATTCTTCCTCTTCCTCTTGTCTCTCTTCTCGCTTCAGTTTCAAACAGCATCAACCGTAGCCGTCCGACTGTCTGAGTGCCTGACTCCTGGATCTTGACCCTTTTGCCTATCGATTTTGTTTTGACTGAGCGCCTGTGAATAAGCTGGTTCCCGCGACTTAGCTTTCGTTGAGCGCTGTAGAAATTTCGATATTACGATTACGATTACGATTACGATTACGAAGAGGCCATTGAAATCGTTGGTAAACTTATTAATAATCACGACGTCAGACTGCCTGCGTCGTTTAGTAATTACTGTTGACAGCTCAAGAATGATTTGAAATATTCATTTGACGAGAGTAGATATATTTAATAATGGCGCTATAGAAGTCTTTAGATTATATTAGATTAGATTAGTGTTATGTCAGTTCAGATTCAATTTCCCGAAAATCGTTTTAATTCCCGGTGCACTGTGACAACATTCCTGATCCTACCTTATCCAGTTACACATTTTAAATGTCTCTTATAAGCCGTTAAAATCGTTAGACACAATGGAAACACGTACAACGTAATCGTAATCTCGAGATTTCTACAGCGCTCAACGAAAGCTAAGTCGCGGGAACGAGCTTATTCACAGGCGCTCAGTCAAAACAAAATCGATAGGCAAAAGGGTCAAGATCCAGGAGTCAGGCACTCAGACAGTCGGACGGCTACGGTGGATGGTGTTTGAAATTGAAGCGAGAAGAGAGATAAGGGGAAGAGGAAGAATCAGGATAAGATTTCTGGAAAAGAAGTGTTTTCAGTCTTGAGTGAAAGACCTGCGCAGAAACTGAAAGAGGTGAAGTGTTGGTGAGTTCGTATGATTGACCAGACAACTGTCGCAATTCTGGCGGGAGTTTATTCCAAAGGGGTGGGGCAGCTATGGGTATGGAGCGATTTCCAAATTTTAAGGATGAGGTGTCGGGAGGGCGAAGAAGTGTTAGGACAGATGAGGAGCGGGTTGAACGGAGTGGTTGGATAGTAAATAATTGACGAAGATAGGAGGGTTGGGAGGATTGAAGTGTGTTGTAGGTGAGGGATAAGACTTTGTACTCTATTCGTTCTGGTATTTTAAGCCAGTGCAGTGATTTGAGAACAGGGGTGATGTGATGGTGTTTTGGGGGTTTTGGTGACAGCACGTGCGAGAGCATTCTGGATAGCTTGTAGGCGATTTATCTGGGTTGTGTCAATATTGAGGAAAAGTGAATTGCAGTAGTCAAGTTTTGCATGGACTATGGATGTGGTAATGATAGATGCTGTTTCTGAAGCGATACATTAGTAATGAAACAACAGACAAGGATGATAGAAACGACTGATTTAAATTAAAAATTGCAGTTTTGCAATGACCAGGCTTTTCATTTTGAGCTGAAACGCCGTTAATACAGATTTGCATGCAGCGTTGTATCGTTCAGATAGAAATAGGCAAGACCAGTGGCGGATTTATCCATAGCCATGGGCGCGGTTAGCCCCCGTCCCTCTTGGTTATATGCCGGGTCCCCTTAGACAAGACCAGCGCATGGTGGACTGCCAGAATGTGGCGCCCCTCTGGAAATGCTTTTGCCTCCAAGCAAGCAATCCTGGAGCCGCTACTGGGCAAGACCAGTGTTTTAATCGAAAACTTCAGGTTTGGAATCATAATGAAACATAAGTGATATGATCAAGAAGCAATAAATAAATTGATTGAAAAAAGCGTAGCCTCATTATCGTAATCGTAATTTCGAGATTTCTACAGCGCCCAACGAAAGCTAAGTCGCAGGAATCAGCTTATTCACAGGCACTCAGCGAAAACAAAATCGATAAGCAAAAGGGTTCTGTTCCAGGTCAAGATTTAGAAGTCAGGCAGTCGGACGGCTACGGTGGATGGTGTTTGAGATTGGAGCGAGAAGAGGGACAGAGGGAAGAAGAACCAGCATAAGATTTTTGAAAATGTTGTTAATTTTCTCTTCAGTATGGGCTTCGATACATTGTTTTGTACTCACTTTTTCCATTTGAAAGTCAAAAACGCAAAGATTGAATATAAGAATCGATGTTGGGTTTGGAATCTAAATGAAACATTTATACTGAGATTATCAATAAGCATTAAATAATGTGATCCATAACGAATAAAGATTTTAAAAATATACGCAAGTTAGTGTTATCCTCACAATGAGATTTGATAATTCTTTTTGCTCAATTCGGTTTATTTGAAATTCAAAACAAAAAAAATATGTACGTACGCAAAGATTGAATATAGTAGGCATAATTGTTGGGTTAATTTATAATTCTTTCTGCGCTTCAGCCAAAAGATTTCTCAAGCCAAAGGATTTCAATTTGGAAGAGGACAATAGGTAACGAGGGGCGCTAAGGAACAACTGAACTCTCTTAAGTGAGACAAATAGATTATATTCGGCCGTACAAGCTCACTGGGCGATGAAGCATGCGGAGTTTATTATAACGATTTTGCCGGGTGGCATAAAACTTCGCTTCACGACCCAAAATAGACTTCGAAAATGCAACCTCGTGCCTTTTCAGTGGTCGCACCACCTGCCTGAAATAGCCTTCCTGTGGTTCGGCGAGTCCTTCTGGCCAGGGATGAGTTAAAATGGATGAGTCTTAAGCTTAGACCTGAATAGTAATCGTAATTCCGAAATTTCTACAGAGCCCAACGAAAGCCACGTCGCGGGGACCAGCTTATTCACAGACGCTCCGTCAAAATAAAATCGATACGCAAGAAGGGTTCGGTTCCAGGTCAAGATCCAAAAGTCAGACGGAGAGACAGCGTGGCAGCTATGAGTGATGGTGTTTGGGGTTGGAGAGTAGAGAGAGATAAGAGGAAGAAAGAATGTGTATCTTTATAATAAGAGAGATTTACAGAAACTAGGCCTATAATTAGTTCAAAAAGTTTCGACCATAATTAGACCCTGAGTTTCAACATGTCACACCCATACTGCTTTCATTGCCCTGGTACCCACTGAGCGAAGAACACAGTTTAAAATCTGTTTTGTGATTCACAAGGCATGACAGTTACTGTACATCAACCGATCCATCTCTGTTCGGCCATCATACTACAAGTACTACACTCGATCAAAAGATACTCTGGCTCTTGCTCTATCCCGCACCTGAAGGGTTTTGGCTCTCTGGAGTAAATGTGAAATGTATAGGTTTTACATAGCAACAGTATGGCCTCGACTCTTTGCAATGAATTTATCTGGTGAGATCCTTCACCACCGCTGCCCTTTTGAATGGGCGGCACGCCATTTAAGGTCCCCGTGCACGGACCGCACTAGCTCGAGATTTATATCTCTGAAATAAGCCACGACTGGGACGCGAACCTGGGATCCTCACGCACAGAGGCTCCTTGGCGTACGCACTTACCGATGTAGCTAACTAGGCCAGCAGTAGGTGATAGGTCCTGGTCCTTGTTCTCGGTAGCCAGTCCAAAGCTTTGAATTCTGTCAGTTCTTTAATGACTTTCAGATCTAAGCTTAAGACTCATCCATTTCAGCTTGCTTACCAACCTTGCTTCTGCAGTGGATTATAACAACTCTTGAATACAAGTTCATGTGAAGTGTCCACGACTGATGCTTTACGTATTATGATAACGTGGGGCTATAGACGTTAATTGTTTAGATTCGATTCACCAACAGTTGAAAACTGTTCTCTTTCGCCACGGTTAGGCTTCCGAGCTTCTTGAAGGGGCGTTAGATGAATGCTCTGAATAAATGAATGCTTGAATAAATGAACGAATACGCCTACGATAACAAACAGGATCCTATCTTCATTTCGTATTGATTGTACCCGGCCCTTGCATGCATAAAACCTTAGGGTACAAAGTGGTCCTACCTCTTGCCGGATACAATTCCAATGGACGTTCGGAGGAGGCCACATAGCCTAGCCATCGTTCCCCGGCGCCCGAGTCCTGACCGAGTGAGGCCGTAGACGTAGCAGGAGACAGGCCTCGTCAGGCCGCGTCGTAGGGAGCGAGTGGCCGCACGTCCGGTGAAGGAGGTCCCGGGAACGGTGATGGGTCCTTGCCTCCCGTCAACAGTCGAGTGATGACTACAGTAGTTTTCGTTGTAGCGAGCAGAAAACAATAATCTGTTTATCTAGCGCCAGGAGCAGAATGCCTGCAATCAATTTGCACGATTTATTAAGGGCTTGTGATTTTTGATTGATGCTGGCGAATATCGTTCTTTGGTTGTAACTATATGTCTGTCTGTCTCTGTCTGTCTGTCTCTGTCTATCTGCCTGTCTGTTTCTTTCTCTCTGTCTCTGACTTTCTGTCAGTCTGTCTGTCTCTTTCTCTATGTCTGTCTGTCTCTTTGTCTGTCTCTGTTTCTGTCTTTCTCTATGCCTGCCTGCCAGCCAGCCTGCCTGCCTGTCTACCAGTCTGCCTGCCTGCCTGTCTGTCTTTTTCTTTCTCTCTGTCTCTATGTCTCTCTGTCTCTTTCTCTGTTTGTCTCTGTTTCTCTGTCTGTCTGTCTGTCTGTCTGCCTGTCTGCCTGTCTATCTGTCTGTCTCTCCCCCCTCTCTCTCTATGGGCGATAATCGAATATGGCAATATTGCAGAAAGGCAGAAGTACCCTAACGCGTATCCACTCGAAATGAAAGCCGCAGAGGTAACGTTTAGCCACAGTTTCGTACGTAATTATAGCACATATGATAGCCTATTCGCACATAGGGACGGCCGGCCCGGCCGGACTGACGGACGGACGGGTGGACGGAAGGACGGACGTGGACCTATGCGTAGCATCTTTATTCAAAGGATGCTTCGTTTGCCGCTTAGTTGCTATAAATAATTGTCATTAGCATAATAGTTCGCTGTTCACTATGGTCTGCTGTCGCCTACAACTGGCCGAGATTTGTCAGTATCTGTCTCTGTCTCGCTTTCTCTCTCTCTATGTCTTCCTGTGTCCCTCTCTAGCATCTCTCTGTCTCTCTCTCTCTTGAACAGTCGTTGACTGCAGAAGCTGCTGTACCACGGAGCGTTGGAATCGGCAGCGTCGGCCGTGGTGCCAGCAGACCCCTTGGCTTGTCTGCTGCTGCAGCCAACGATGCTTCCCTCCATCCAGTACATGCACCACCACCATTGGCTGCTCCAGCAGACAGAGCAGCAGCAGCAGCAGCAGCAACGTCATCAAATGATGCAATGTAAGCCCGTCACACAGAGGACCAAGGCAATATAGGGACTCAAATCCAATAACAGAACAGAATATACACTGTATATACTGCATATACACAACATATATACACAAGTATGTGTGTGTTCTGTACTGCATATTGTCAACATGTAGGCCTATGAATGTTCATGAACTCTGCCTTTATTGCACAGTTAACTCGCTTCGAAGTTGATCAAGTTGAGCCGGACTGGCTTTGAGCAAATTTGGCGACGGTTTTTGTCTATTACGTACACGCACACACACACATATACACACGTGTATATATATACATACATACATCCACTACCACACACACACACACACACACACACACACACACACACACACACACACACACACACATATAATATTTATACATGTAGCAGAAATGTAAATATAAACGGTTTTATAAAGCGACCGTATGGGAAGGAGAGATGTAGAATAGGAGAAAAAACAGGAAACTGGAAGAGGAGCACAAGGAGGAAGAGGTGAAGAAGGAAGATGGAAGAGGAGGAAGATGAGGAAGAGAAGGAGGATGAACCAGAAGAGGAAGAGGAAGAGGAATAGGAGGAAGATGAGGAAGAGGAGGATCAACCAGAAGAGGAAGAGGAATAGGAGGAAGATGAGGAAGAGAAGGAGGATGAACCAGAAGAGGAAGAGGAAGAGGAATAGAAGGAAGACGAGGAAGAGAAGGAGGATGAACCAGAAGAGGAAGAGGAATAGGAGGAAGATGAGGAAGAGAAGGAGGATGAACCAGAAGAGGAAGAGGAATAGGAGGAAGATGAGGAAGAGGAGGATGAACCTGAAGAGGAAGAGGAATAGGAGGAAGATGAGGAAGAGGAGGATGAACCAGAAGAGGAAGAGGAATAGGAGGATGCGATGAAAAGTTATTCCGTGGAGTCGGTCAGCGCCATCATCGGCGACTTCAGTGTTGCCTTGCGTCTTCGCTGGAACCTGCTGCTGCTGCTGCTGCAGCAACTGATGCGGCCAGTGCATGGGTCGGCCAGTGCTCCTGCGCTGTTTGGTCATCCGTTCGTCCGTCCATCTGCGAGTCTCTGCTCGAGTCACTATTCTAGATGATGATGATGATGACGACGAGGATGATGATAATGATGAGGAGGAATAGGAGAAGGAAGCCAGGAGGAGGAGAAGGAGGAAGAGTAGTGCAGAAACTGAAGCTGAAGGAATGGACAGGGTGATGATGATGATGATGATGAAGAAGAAGAAGAAAAAGAAAACGATGATGATGATGACGATGGTGTTGGTGATGAAGAGAAGTAGGAGAGAAAAAGAAGTAGGAGGTAACATGTTACTTTGATGTCAACGCACTCAATGTAAAATTTCTAATGTGATATGTAACCACTGAACAGTAATTGTATGCATCTGATACATTATGATGTATGGAAAAAATGACAAAAATATTTCACTTTGCTGAAGATCCTTTTCTGGACCGAAATTTAGGCACTATATATAACCTGGGCCCATATCAATAGCTCACCATGCAGTCGCCAAGGCGGAACTAGAATATTCTCGGAACTATATTCATGTATAAAGATAGATACAAATTATACATCTTGCATATAAGTAGATATATATTGCCGCCTTTGATATGCGAGTTGATAAAATCAGTTGATCCAAAGTGATTTCGTTTTGACTGATCCTGAGATTTGCAACCACCAATCGATTGATGCTTCGTGTATTATTTGCAACTGCGTTATAGAGACTGTCTGACTAGATTAGAATCCTAGAAGCACTTCCTCCAGTTCCCTCTGACATAATATGCGATACATCAATCAACTTTCGCCAATTTTAAAAGCCCAAAAACAAGCCAGAAACCTTCGCCAAATTTGCTCAAAGCCAATCCGGTTCCACTTGATCAACTTCGAGCTGAGTTAACTGTGCAAGAAAAGCAGGGTGCAGGGAGAATGAATTTGGCCCTCGTTAGTTAGGATCTGTTTTCTCCGGCACTGCTAGGGGGGTCTACTAAGGGGTCAAGCCGCGAGAGCACTACTAATCCTAATCCCAATTCTTCCCCTCCCCACGACTTTTCCCGCCGCTCCAATTCCAAACATCATCCACCCCTGGCCGGGTTGGCTACATTGGATAACGCGCACGCCAAGACGCCTCTGCGCGTGAGGATGCCGGTACGCATTACCGATAGGGGATATATTTAAGAGATTTGAATCTCGGGCTAGTACGATCCGCACACGGGGACCTTAAATGGCGTGGCGCCCATTCAAACGGGCGAACGATCTTACCCGATCAATTCGTTAAAAATAGCAGGGTCGAGACCGTACGGTCGCTATAGAAAAACGCGTATATTTACATTTACACCGTAGCCGTCTGACTGTCTACTTGCCCGACCCTTGAATCTTGACCTGGAACCGAAACTGTCCTTATCTGCCTATGGATTTTGTTTCGACTGAGCGTCTTTGAATAAGATGGTTCCAGCGACTTAGCTTTCTTGGGGCGTTGTAGAAATTCTGGGATTATGATTACGAAATTTCGGCCGAACCATATAAATGTTCTGTATGTGGAAATAGTGGGCAGGGAGACGCAGAATTCGTAATGGAAACCTATAACAGACAGCAGCGATAGTTGGAGGGAAATGGTAGACTTAAAGGTCATCAACAGGTCACCAAAAAGGTGGTAAAAAGTCATTAGAAATCTTGAGAAAAAAACAGTAAAATACCAATCGCCTGTATAAGCGGAATAGGTCTTCAGCTCCTTTGGTAGAGAAGTTTATGATAAAGTTTTTTTGGGTTATACAGATTGTGTATGTCGTGTGGTAACTTCCTTCCGAACCATGCAGTCGAAGAGTCACAAGCAACATAAGACAACAATGATTGAGCATAGCCAAATCAAGAGCCATAATACTGAAAGCTAATCAAACAAAAAGCTATCAAATTAAAAGCCACATCTCATGCCGAGAACCCATCATCCTGAGAGAGATATGAATACGCCAATCTTTAATATCATCAATTGTATCAGAAAATATATAAATCAGATATTGAAAAAAGGCTTTATAACAACTGAGAAGACCCTTAATGGACACACAAGAGCCGTAATGGACAGTGGACAGTCTTCCAACAAGAAGAAAACCAACAAGAAGTCGACAAAGGTGCCATCAACCAGTCAACAAAACCCCCTTCGCCTGCATTTGGTCTCTCATCCATGTCGTGCTGCAATCAGTTTTAAAAAATACATACATTACCTACGGAAACAAAAATCTTAAAGGAAACGATAAGAAGAAAGAAATGAACTTATGGACAACGTCAACAACATTTTCATGTCGAAGACGTCAACGGCCTTAGTTGCCATAAGATGTCGTTAAACCCATGGACAACAACAACAAATCAATTGTATCCAGGGACCAAATGATAACCGCCTATGACGTGATAGTTTAAACTGAAGCTACACAACCGGTCGGAAACCTTTTTGGATTAGTTTCCATTTAAGTAAAATAACATTATACAATATGTACTGACCTCAGTCTCTGATGACGGGTCCTTGGTCACTTCTGCATGAACCAAATAAAATAAGTATGTTCTGTTGGGCTTCCAGTGCATGACAAGCTGATTATGCAGTTTCTCCAATGTTCAGCTTAATTGGAGAAAGCTGTGAAAAACGAATGGACGTCATGGGGGCGTCATAATACAGTTTCTCTAACAAATTAAGCCGTGCAAATGGGGGACCCTAATAAGCGGACTTTGGTCCTTTCCGGGTTTTCCTTTTGTATCCTAACATTATTCTGTGTACTGTGCTTATCGCTGCTTATCTTTCTTGCATCAGTCAATAATGTTCATGTTCATGTTCAAATGGAGAAAGCTGTCAGACGTGGAAAATAATTACATGCAATTATTTCAAGATGAATCCATCATTAGTTGACGTAGGCCTATACAAGTGGCATAGGCCGGCGGACGTGGAGTTAGCCAGAGGCAGCTACAGCGGCCAATAGGAGGCTGCATTGGAAGTGATCATGGCTGCTCGACTGGAAAAACGAAACTTAGGAATAATTTGAACGTCGATCACAGCAACCGCAGTAACAACAGAAGCGCGAAAGTAACCGTAGAAGCACTCAGAGCAACAGCAGAAGCAGTGAAGGTAAACAACACAAGAAGTGAAAGTAAAAACAGATGCAGCTGCTTCTTTTGCTGCTTCTGCTGCTACTTTCACTTCATACATACATACATACATACATACATACATACATACAGACACAAATACATACATACATAAATACATACAAATACATACATGCATACACAAATACATACATACATACATACAAATACATACATGCAAACAAAAATACATATGTGAATGCATACATACATACATACATACATACATACATACATACATACATACATAGGATATACATACATATATACATACATACATACACAAATACATATGTGAATGCATACATCCTTATATACATACATAGCATATACAATCATACGTACATACATACATACATACATACATACATTCCTACACAAATACATATGTGAATACATACATACTCAAATGCATACATAGGATATACATACACACGTACATACATACAAACATACATACATACATTATACTGGACCCGCATTCCGGATTTATCAGCTAAGGACATTAGTAGTAAGTAAGACAGTTGTTAACACGCCATGTGTCCATCGGCTGAGCGAGGAATCGTAGGCGTGGACCGAAGGAAAAGAACAAGTGCCTCCCTTTTCGTCCCACGATTTCTATAGCGCCACTATCGTAGTACACCAGGCACCAGCTGATGGTCATTTGATGTGAAATCCATACACTGGCAATGCACTAGATTTGTCCAGCCACTGTCCGAGAGTTCGGCAGGGGAAGCTCACGAAACGGTCTACGGATGGTCGATAAAGTACGATTTTCAATGCCTTCCAGTTGGCCGATCTATCTTCATCATGTTGCACGTGTGGTGTGCGTAGCTGTGTTCGTTAACTCCACTATGAGGTTCTTTAAAGGCGCTACAAGAATAGAAGTACGCACACATGCATACAAAATACATACGTATTTAGGTATATATGTACGATGTATGCTTTTATATGCATGTATGTATATTTGTATGTATGTATGTATTCACATATGTCTCTACGTACGTATTCATATATGTACGTATGTATGTAAGTATGTAAGTATGTACGTGTGTGCATCCATGCATGTTTATAGGTATGTATGCATGTATCTCTACATACGTGTGCATATATGTATGTATGTATGTATTTATACATGCATGAATGTTTATATGTACGTATGTATACATGTATGCACAACCATAAGTATGCATGTATCATGACGATGTATGTATGTTTGTATGAATGTACATGAATGGACATTTATATAGCGCATTAGAAGAACCTATTAAATGTTCCGTGTACATTGCGTGTATGTATGATCGATGAAATTTTGAGCAGAAAAATTTGTGTTCTGAAAAATTGGGAAAGACCCGCCGGACTGCGGGAGTTCATGATGACTGGGGGGGGGATGCATCTTACAATTGGGAATGGTCTGGCCGATCGAGCGTAGGTTTAGCCTCTTCTTTCCACAAATCCCATCCTCAGTCTAAGAAATCTTGAACTATTCTTAAACCAACCGGGATATTGGCAAACCAAGTACAGCACAGCCAGCCATCGCCATCCATTATTACCCTTGTTTGCTATAAGTTTTAAGATAGTGAGTCATTTATAGATATGATATTTGTGCGATAGCTGGGCTCATGAGTA
>OZ029924.1:19753845-19896345 GCA_964023275.1 Norana najaformis | reverse complement strand
CAGTTCAGAATATTACCGCCGTATATGGTCTACGTCACTCAGGCTCGCAACACCCAACTGATTTTCCCGTCGAAGAAAAACGACGTAGAAAAACGACGTACTGCCCCTTGGGAATCCTGCGTTACTGGGCGCACGGCCAGGTTTCCTCAACTCTGTCCCCGTTGACAGAAATCAATGTATACCTCGGCGCCACACAAGAGCTGCATAAGAGAGATCAGCTTATTTACGGCGGTTGCGGATAGAAACTCTGTGTGCGTGTCACTCACTCTGCTTGCAAGCTGATTAATTTTTACCTCGTCTGTCTTTCACGCATTTCTCTCTCATGTTCTCCCTCTTTCACCCTAACAGGTCTTTAGATCTTAGTGGGAGTTGTCCATAAAGGCCTAGATCCGCAGAAAATGACCTACTTTTGACACATTCCCTTGTCTTCGTCTGGCAACGGAATGCTGAAGCCTAGATCAGACTACTCTATTGATTTTGTAGGGCTAACTGTGCTACGAGGTAAGGTACTTTGACACTACCGCTTCCGGCAAAGGGATTTCAATTAGATCCAAATCAGTACAGACTGTCTGTTGTCTAAAGTTGGTGTTAAATTACTGCACAGGCTTCAGTGGTGTAACTGTATGTACCAAAGTTGGATGCGGACACTCACATTCGGCATAAACCTCTCCCCATGTTCGCATTTCCCCCTCTGTGCAGACATCCTTAACGGACAACCCCTTTCTGCTGCATCCATGTAAAAATTTTAAGATTAAATGTAAAGGTATACTTTTTTCTATAGTTACCACATGGCCTCAACCCTGCTCATTTTGCAATGAATTGATCAGGTGAGATCCTTCACCACAACTGTTCATTTCAATGGGCGCCACGCCATTTAGGGTCCCCGTTCAAAGATCATGCTAAAAGTGAACATAACACATTCAAGACAGCATGCCTTTTCTGTACTTCTTGTCATCCTTACCTTTAAACTAAAGCAATTTGTGGTTTAACTGTCTAGAAATAGAAATTAGCAAATACCTGACTGGGTCAGTAAATTACAAAGCCAATGTGCGATAATTTAATTATTCCGTCAGTTTGGTTCAGCAAAAAACGCAGCTAATGCTGACATGATTAGAAAATGGACAAAGCCACACAAAAATAAAATTCATTTGCAGCTTTCAACTCGGCCTTTACACAGAAGCAAATCTTTTAGTGCTTCCACTGCGCTCAACTGATTAACAGTTCCCAGAATTATAAGTATTGGTAAGATCCAGTGTAAAACGAAACGCCTTGCACAGAACGGTGTAAAATAACTTACAATTACAAACTAAGCATTACATTACACATAAGAACTTGCCAAAGATCAAACAAAAACAACCAAATACCAAACCGACATAGCTCTCAGTATTTTTAAAGCATCGTATTATTGCAGTGCCTTGCACCAGCTCAAAATCACACCACTGCAGTGTGTGGCAACAGCTCAATATCACCACACTTAGCACCATCACACCACTGCACAACACGACACCAATTAACTGCTTCAAAGCATGGCATCTGCTCGATATCGCATAACACTGTGCCCGCAAAGAGCATCACCATGCCATGTTCCAGAAGAGAAAACAGATGTAGTAGTCGAACAAAATGGACCCTGCCTTACAACAAAAAATAATTCCAACTGAAAGATAATGATGTCATTAGCCACAACGACGTCAAGAGAATCACACACACACACACGACAAAAATTCAACGCTTCATAGCTTAAGCGCAACAATGAGAAAGACAACCTAAACACAAAAAGATTTTCTAGATTTGCCAATAAGATCATAATTACACCTCAAGTTGTATATATGTATGTATATTTGTATGTACATGTATGTATGTATGTATGCATGTACATGTATGTATGTATGCATGTACATGTATGTATGTATGTATATTTGTATGTACATGTATGTATATTTGTATGTACATGTATGTATGTATGTATGTATGCATGTACATGCATGTATGTATGAGTATATTTAATATATTGCCTTTTAAGTACCTCAAAGTGCCGTAATGCCTCTGTAAATAGCACGAAATACCAATGCTATACAGGTTTTGTAGTTTACGCACTGGATAGATCTACTAGTTCATTAAGGTTCACAGCAGGTCAACAACTGTTAAATTTACTAAAAACAATTTCAACATTTGTTCATGGTCGAGTTCTGACATGTGAATCACAGATTTCTGCAAGTCAACTGCCTCCCATTCCATAAGGTTTTTAAAAGCAAACCCCAGGGAGCTGTTGCAACACTTAAAAAAATGGAGGACTGTTACTATGAATGCAATCAACCCCAATCTTAAGACGTTTCATAGTTATGTATATGCCTAATTATCCTTCGCGTATAGAATGTTTATCTGTTTTGCAGCGCCGTGTTCTTAGAATTATTACAAAAACTCTCCAAGTGAACGATATTGAACCCTGTTTTGTCAATCTAAATATTTCAAAAATTAATTCCATTAATAAGTTTCAGATCTCTGTATTTATGTATCAATATCAACATAAATTATTGCCATCGAAGTTTGATGGATACTTCAACATCATCGATCATCACTCATATTTTACTAGGATTCACGGTAATTATTATGCCAGTTTTGCTCGCACCAACACTCGATTATTCAAAATTAAATATGCTGGCCCTTCAATTTGGAACGCTTTACCAATGAGCATTCGTATGTTGTCAAGTTTGAAACTGTTCAAAAGGCAGATGCGTCACTATTTAATAACATCTGTTTGACTGCCAACTGAATTGTTCATACAAACCATTAGTTTTTTGCTTCTTTTTTCTGAGTTTTTTGTTATATAGGACTGTGTAATGCAGCGGACTTCTATATAGTTTTATTTTTAGTTTCATTTATGTACGGAATGTACATAACTTATTTAGTTTGCTTACATAATGATACTTGCTTTGTTTACATTTCGATTGCCATCTTACATCACTGATGTTAATAGGTGACCCTATTTAAGCAGGACCCTGGTCCCTTCTGGGTTTGCCTTTTGTATTCTGGCAAACTGTACGTTTTATGTGTAACTTGATATGTTGAATTTGGGATCAATAAAGAGTCAATCAATCAATCAATCAATCAATCATGATAGTGCTTGCAATACGTCAAAGGGCAAGAGGTAAACTCCCCTCTGCCTCGGACCAACACCCATTTGGATGCATTTTCCCAGTCACAATGCCCCATTCAGAGGTTCTGCTCACACAGCTTCCAAAAAAAACCACACCCTGCTAGCTGTGTTCCCTCCAAGCTGAAACCTCAGTGCCAGGTTTCTGAACTTCCTATGGAGAAGACTTTGGAATAAATTCATATCGTTTGACAACCCTCTGCAGTGCACAAAACCATAAAACTCCTGTGCAGCTGCAAAGCTTAGAGGGAACAATGCGTGCCAGTGACATCACAGACATTAAAGTTTCCTTCTTAAACACATTTTCTTAAGCATATTGGATTTTCTTCTTTCAGTAGAAAAGGTCAAATAGTTCATATTATCAAACCCTGAAGATGACACTGATGACAAAGATATTTCTTTGGTCAGCTGATACAACTAAGGCACGTTAACACATTCCAGCCGAGAACATTAATTAACATAAGCCTACTTTATAACCCACTAGGCAGGAATCACTTAACAGATGTCAATCCAATCAGCCAATCCTAAAACATGCAAGCCACTGTCCCAGCTGACCACCAGTGCAGTCTAAGAGAAAATGACCTAAACTTTAGGCAGGAAAAGGTGCAGCTAGGTCCACCAATGACTTCTTCAATGGCCCCTTCCCCAAATTTATTTCTTGTTTGAATCCGACAGGACTTCAGAAGTTGCGTTGGCCTCCCTCCGTCGCCACAACCAGACCTGACGATCGATCTTAGAGCAATGCTGAAGCATTATCTTTAGACCATCGGCAGAAAGTTCTAAGCATCTCTTTGTATTCACGTGAAGCAGAGTATTTTCCTGCAATACAGAGGAACAAAGGTTGTAGTGAAGTTTCTTACATGACTGAATAAGGTTACATTCGGTTGAAGTGAATTTCCTGCATGAATAAATAGGAAGATTTGGCTAAAGTGATTTTTTCACGTGAATGAATAGAGTGATTTGGGTTATGTGAATTCACTGCATGACTCAATAGGGTGATTTGTCGGACGTGAATTTCCCACACAAATGAATAGGGTGATTTAGTTAAAGTGAAATTCCTGCAGGCAAGAATAGGGTTATTTGATGAAGTGAACTTTTTCCTGTCAGGCTCAATATTTCTGTCTTGCAACTTTTATTCCCATGGGTATTAAAGTATGGTCTGTCTTAAGCAAACATGTTTTGTATCTTACAGTTGCTTACAACGCTCTACAGGAATATTGATCAGCATCTCGGCTAGGAACTCTGCTCAAAATCTAGCAAGCATTCTACAGCTTTTTATTGACATTCCATCTTAAGAAATGATTCGGAATGTGACATGGTAGCATTTCAAAGGATTTATTTCAATAGACTTCCTGAAGATGGAACCCACTTTGGACTTCTTCGTTTTGCTTTTATTGAGTTCTCATTTTGTCTCCAGTCATCCCTTTGTCAAAACAGATTAACAGCTTTACTGGCCGTCAATTTCACTCTGTCCACAAATACTGCACTGGCTGTAATCGTGAAAGCCGGGCTTAGGTTCCCAGTCAATGAAATGGCAATGGCCCACTCATCACGGCTGTCCATCAGTCTAGGTTCAATCATACATCTAATCACACGATACACAGGGTATTTGCAAAATGTCTCAGTTCATCAGCAACAGTCTTGCTGGATTATAGTCAATTTCATAAAATCTTCAAAATTGAAGGATATTGCATGAGAATATAGGCAGAACATAGTTCTGTTGATAAAGCTTCAAAGCAGGTACCAGCACAAAAAAGTACAAGAAAGCCTAAAAGATTGCCAGCCGAGTTTGTTTGGGCCTAAAAGGCATGCAATTACACATCTGTTGACCTCCGAATACACTTAAAATTCTGACAGATAAAATCTTTGTCATCTGACAGGAAAGTCATGGAGAATCAATAATCAGTACTGGGAAGGAGAAACTATGAACACATTAGTTAATGGTGAAGCAGCTGTACGCCATATGTATCACCACAACACATCTGGATCCATGATTTCTTGCTCAGCTAATGGACATATGGTGTATTAACATATGCGTTACTTACTTAACTGGGTACAAATTCAGCCCACATAATAAGTAAACTTAGAAATATAAATAATCATGACCTATTCTTGTCCCAAGTAATTAAATCTAATCTAGTGAACTTCTGTGGCACCACTGTAATACTGCACAAGGCATCAACAACTGATGGTTGCAGACATATCACAGACAACAGTTCCTCGGTTACGGTAGCTAAACAAGTGGGAAGAGGAGAACGACAAGAGGGAACCACTTACGGCTGTATAACTCCACTCCTGGTTTCCTCTGCTACCATGGCATGACATAATTATAGGTGAACTTCCCGAGACATCCATACAAGCTTCATCTCGACGAATCTCGCCATTCTTACTGAGCATCCAATACTACAAAATACAGAGAAAATTCAGTTCCCATAACTAAATTAGCTAGTTATCGAGATATTTTATATAGCACTTTTAATATAGCACTTTTTAATATAGCACTTTTTAATAAGCAAATAGGGTGAAGTTTTAAAAAGAATTATATAAATATCCAGATAAATACCTATAGTGTGACAAGGTAGCCGTTTGGTTTTAACGCTAGCCTTGTAACATGGAGCGTTTGGGTTCGAGTCTCCCCTGAGATGGTTACTATGTAAGGACCTTGAGCAAGTCCTTCACACACAATTGCTCAGCATCATCAACTGATGCTTGGTCATTAAATAGTGGCACTTTATAAATGCAGAAATAATAATAAAATAAGACACTGGGCTTTTCATGTTGCTGGCCAACATGCATGGAACACCTTCTGGCATAAATTCAGGAGGCCAAAAGTGCTTATGAGTCATTCCATGTCAACTCAACCAAAATTCAGAAATGTATAAATACTTTCAAAAACACTTGAAATTCTACCAATTATGTAACTTTCTGTACTTGTGCTGACAGCTGACATTGCAAAGCATGGCAGAAGTAGCTCACTACTGATGATGTTTCATAAGTTGTCATCATTACATTACACTATATTACAATACAAACATACAAGCAGCAGGTTCTGAACCCAAAACACCAAGTTGAAAGCAAGCACATTATCAAACAGCCACAGTTCTCTAAACTGGCCTGTTTCAGCAATCACTATCCTTGTCAAATTCATTTGAATAAGGCCGTACAAATCAATAAATTGCAAATCTGAACGAATAAAAAATCAGAAAACATGCTAAAACAAAAGTAGATAACATCAATTTTGTACTCAATAGCTTTGAACTCCACAATGCAAACGTAGCATCGAGATTTAAACAGCACCTGCTTGCATACAAATGTGTTTCATGTTTACACAAAGGTGATAAAAATCCTTTAGCGATACTCCACTTGGCTGCAGAAGTTTAAGTGTATTCAAGCTCAATGCCTTAAGTCTCACCTGTTCCCACATGATTGCCAAGCCAGGAACTTGTTTGTTAGTTTGTTCTGTAACATGCGTAGCATAATACAATACAATACAATACAATGCAATCACTCACACTGACTTTTTTACATATAGCTGTGTTTGATCCTTGCAATTCACTTTGTCTTGCTGAAGTTAAATCACTATTGCAGCCTGAGTGCCACATACCAGAAAAGGTGACAGGAACAAAACTTGCCTGATTTCCACCCATGTTATGACAGGGCCAGAGGGCAACTGGCTTAGACATAGAGTTCCTGTCAGCTGCACTGTCAAGACAAATTGGTTGTCGCTGACCATTGAACGTCCCAAGAGCTTTGTTACGAATCTACAAGAAGCAAAAATCAGAAGTTTTAGAAGGCAGCACAGTCAGCAGCATTTACTAATTGTAAATTTACTACTTTACTCTGATGACAGGTTACAGAAAAGTGTGAAAGGAAATGATTAAATGAGCAGTGTGACTAAATGTGTGTGATAGATAACACCCAGATGGTCAAACATGTTGTGTCTGATGGTAGTGAGACATGTGACTACTACCAATGTTGCAGTGAGCCCATGGACTTAAGGAAGGAAGATTTCTAACATAGCAGTTTGTCATTATTTCGCTAAATTCAAAGCACTTGAAAAATATATGCAGTGACTCAGTTTCTTTAGTCTCTTTACTAGAATCCGATCTAATAAACATTAGAAGAACAGGTTCCATTTGTTTAAAATCCAATGCAAAAAAAAATTAAAATACAGAGGAAAGAAGTTGACGTTGCACCGTTTGGTCAACTCATTAATTTACTTAGCTTCTCGTGAACTTCAAGCACCTTACTTCATCCATTTAACACTTTAAAGAAATCTTTAAGAAGTCAGAAATGCCACAAAATTAAAGTCATATGCAAATATTCAGTGTCTTACAACTAAGCAAATATCTGTTAAAACGAATAATCCAGATCTTCCTTATTACGTGAATCATTACAGCTTCAATATTGTGTCTGGAACAAGTAACTCAAAAGTTAATTCATCTTCAAAAATAGAACTCTTCATAACATGACCTCATTATAGCATGACCTCATTATAGCATGACCTCATTATAACAAGAGATTGTCATAATGTCGTAGTTATGTGGTTCCCAAAGGCAGCGTTTATAGCAGACTTCAGCACAGATGGTGAATCCGAATTTCTTAAACTAACCTCTCCAGATGCAGTGGAATCACCCGGCACAAACATTTCTGGGAAAATGTTCGTCAGGTACCATTTAAATGATTTGCACTTGAGCTTTTCACGCAATTCTTTTCTTGCAGAAACATCTCCATAATCTCCCTAGGAAATACAAAGAAACTGTTTAGAACAGAAAGAACAGAAGTCAGAACATGGTGAAAAATCCAAGACATAATAAACTCTGATCAATGCATTTAAGATGTAGTTAATCAAATGGTCTACAGACTTTGCCTTTTAGGTATTTAACAAATGTGCAGCTTACAATTAAGATTAAACAAGACAAATCAGTATATATATATATATTTATTTCTTCATTTAAAGCACTTGTTATTTGCACTATGACAGTAACTCTGAATCTGAGGCACAGTCAATGTTTGCTAGGGGCCAAGATAGAGTCATGCTAAAGCGATTTACAGGATGATAGCTATCTGGCATGTCGGGCCTTGTGTGGTAGATGATTCCAAATATGAGAAACACAGCAACTGAAGGCACATGATCCTAATAACTGTCCTGAAACAAGGTTCTCCCAAACAAGCCAACATCAGAAGAATGCAAAAGTCAGGAACGATACAGAGGTGAAAAAACTAGTTTACGGGTATGATTAATAAAAGATAAAAAACTAACACCCGTATTACTAACACCACTAACTGGCAGCTTAAAATCATGACTAACAAGAGCTAAAAAATAAACTAACACCGGTATTACTAACACCACTAACTGGCAGCTTAAAATCATGACTAACAAGAGCTAAAAAATAAACTAACACCGGTATTACTAACACCATTAACTGGCAGCTTAAAATCATGACTAACAAGAGCTAAAAAATAAACTAACACCGGTATTACTAACACCACTAACTGGCAGCTTAAAATCATGACTAACAAGAGCTAAAAAATAAACTAACACCGGTATCATCAGATGCCAATAACACGTTTGAAATATGAAGAGGTTAGTATCACCGTTAGCTACCAGAAGAGACAGGTGCAGGTTAGCAAAGCAGAAATTTGAAAGCAAACTAATAAAAGACACTAATCAATTATAGAGAAATAGAAGCAGCAAATTTTTAAAATAAATTTTATAAGTTTTACAAATTTCATATTTAATCGGGCAAAGAGTTATAGTGTCTAATCACGACGTCTCCACAAAGGGGTTCTTACAGTGATTGTTCACGACTTTCTCCATGTCGACGCACTCATTACAAATGTACTGTGCCTGCAAAATGCACCGGTCACCTGGAACAGTCTACCTGTTTACATTACTCACAACATCTCACTAGACATACTCGTCAAGCAGCTCAATACCTATTTGTACCTTCTTGCTTTTGCTGTCTGACTCCTGTGGCCATCCATACCTATGATTCCTTGCTACAGGCTTATAACATTAACAAAAGCATTACTTCCTGACATACTTAAAATGGGCAGCTAATCATAAGTAATGGGCATCATCCAATTGGTTAAAAGTTTTAAGTCAGAAAGACTGCACACAATCAAGTCCAAATTTTATTACCATAAAATTTCTGGAAAATTTGACTGTATTTTAATTCATCCCATATCTGGTTCACGAAGCACTTCACCACTCACCAGATCAAAGTTGAATCGTTCAAAATAATACTTTTTGTAGTTGTCCATCCACACCTCAGCAACACGAATGGAGTTCTTCTTCACAATGTTTACGCCGGTTCTCCATTTGTATGGACTACGTGATCGAAAAATGTGCCCCACGTGGGAGCAAAGGACTATTTCGAGTGCTCCACCGCACATCCATGTCTAATTCCAAGAGAAAGACACTGATTGCAACGGCAGACCTTTGTTGAAACCGTCAAACCAGACAAAGAACTGTTTAAACCATGGACCAAAAAACCCACAGTGCACTGGATCAGTTGCAAAGTCATGGGTTTGCAACAGTCGCTTTAAAATTCCAGTTGCTCTGCATAACATTTGCAAGAGAGTTTCACTTCTGCATGAAAACAGTGGTTATGGATTTCCAGTTTTGGCACGAAATCAAATACTACGGGTCTTCACCTAGCGTAACAACTTCAATTTTCCATTTTACATGCATACAAAACTGTGGCTACAGAAATTCTGCATAAAAACAATTGCAACAGAATTTGAGTTTTGAATCACAGAAACACTTAAAATTTTAAGAGTAACTACTAATAATCCATTCAAAGCAGAAGCAACTACAGAATTAAACACTGAAATCATGGATTTGATGAATGTTTACAAGAACCAATTCCCATATTTGATCAATATAAACATTCTGACATTTTTTACAAACAATCTGAAACAAATAATTTTTTGCACTGATGGCATTTTATGAAACTGTCAACAATGAAAATAAACTATCAAGAAGAAAAGTGAAAAAGAAGAAACAGATGTTTATATTTAAAGACAGATTTATTATTTATCAAACAGTGCTTATGTAATTCCATTAATTTCTGATAACTATCTTCCAAGGAAACAAATGAAAAGTCATCATAATAATAATAATCACTGAATATTTACAATCTGTTCTTTTTTAAACATCCATCACTGTCACAGTGATATTTTAAAACTACACGTTTGTGATTCTGAACCTATAGCATCTTCATTCTCCGCCTCAACTCGAAAATCCATAACTCACTGCACATCATTCTGTGTTAAAAAGAAGTTCTAAAACGGAGCACGAAAAGTTAGTAGTGTAAATCCCTTCACCACAACCCATAAGGAAGCCAGCTGTCAGCAGCGGAGACCCCAGCGCCGTCGATCTTACCAAATCATTTCCCAAGCGTTCATAGTAATACTTCTTTTGGTCATCCAGCCAAACCTCAGCCAAACGCACTGTATTCTTTTTAAGGACATTTCCAACGCTACCCCAAGAATAGGGGCTGCGTTTGCGGAATATGTGCCCCACGTGAGAACACAGAACGATTTCTAGTGCCCCACCACACATCCAAACCTATACACATGGCAAAGGTTGTTACTAGTAATAGCACAGTAGTCCAACCTAGTCAAATAGTCTTTGTGGAAATGGTAAAAACACTAGCTAATAATTGATCGACTTTCAATGCAACTCAATCAAAAGTTCATGTATAACTAAATTCCAGGGAAAACTAATGCTGCTAAAAGAATCAGCTTGTTGGAGCAAGATAAAGTAAGTCAATTCTGTAAATTTCTACAGAACAACGCGACCTTTGACAAATTAACGTATAAGCATGAAACTCTTCCAGCTTGCTTATCCACCAAAGTCTTCCCTCTGGTCTCTCTAACCTCTAGCATTATGACCTCAACTGCAAATTCATTTCAAATCGTCAGCTGATACCTTGTGTGTTACAACAACCGCAGTACAGAAGTCTTTAGATTTGATAATGGTCCATAAAAGTGGACAAAAATGAGAAAAAACCTTAAATTAGTTTATCATAGAGAAAATAAGCCCAGCAGCATATTAAATTGACCTGCAAACTACACAATATATAACAATTCCTGTAAAGTAACCTAAGTAATCTAACCTAAAGTAACCTAAGTCAGAGTTTGAGCTCAGTGCTATCATTTGAATTCTGCAAGTCGAGAAACTGGAAGACATCTAAACAGTGTCCCTGGAAATGAACTGAGAATCTAAACCATGCAAGCATTTGTTCAATGAGATAAACACAGCCCAACGTTGAAATCTCACCCGAAAGGATAACTCCAGGTTTTCTCCTCCCCAGATGTCCATTCCCGGGTCGTAAGTCCCCAGATACTCAAAATACGACTTATCAATGGAAAATAATCCACCAGCCATTGTTGGAGTTCTGCAAAAGGTCCATTAAGAGAACAATCATAACACTAGCTGCCTATCAAAACCAGTCCAGTTTAATTTTTCTTTCAAAGTTTATTAGGTATTACACTTAAATCAGACTCAACCTATGGTATTTGATTGGATTATATTATACATAAATCTTTTATAAACCAGCAGCTTTTACAAAAATCTTTTAATCAGCACAATATAGATGGTGGATTAATAATAAAAATAATAGCTAAATAGTACAAAAATATTAGAATAAATCATCATAATCATCATCAGTTCCTGACGCCAGCCGTTTGGCAGCAACGGGTGTGAGTAAATGATCTCCACCCTTTTCAACTATTTGTCAAATTAAGTGCTATTCTCAAGTTTGCTCCAAGGTTTCCAATGTACTTGTTTATACTGTCTATCCAGCAAGGTTTATGCGGTCTTCCTTAGCTTCTCTTTCCTTCGCAAGTTTATGCGGTCTTCCTTAGCTTCTCTTTCCTTCGCAAGTTTATGCGGTCTTCCTGAGCTTCTCTTTCCTTCGCAAGTTCATGCGGTCTTCCTTAGCTTCTCTTTCCTTCGCAAGTTCATGCGGTCTTCCTGAGCTTCTCTTTCCTTCGCAAGTTTATGCGGACTTCCTTAGCTTCTCTTTCCTTCGCAAGTTTATGAGGTCTTCCTTAGCTTCTCTTTCCTTCGCACCTTGCACATAATGATAAAATACATGTAATACTTGACAGCACAATAGAAGGACTCACCGCACTGGTTCCACAATGCTCTTCCTACGAGCCCTCTCCCTCTGTGGAATGGCATGCCAGTTAAACTGTAGATTCCAATCGAATCCTCCGACACTTGTTGTTAGGGCACTGCTGTACTGATAACGGAGGGTGGAGTCGTCAAGGACATCAATTATTGGCGTCACAACGTTTGACTTATTCTCTGCAATTCGATCTAGTAGCGGTTCCAGCCAACCTGTAATGTTAGAAAACTCTGTTAGTCATCTGTCTAAAAATTAACTCATGAATGCTGTGTGGAACCTTCCTATAACGAAACCCTAGGAAGTCATATCAATTACGAAACACTGACTTAAATATTAGATCCCTCTTCCTGACCATGAAATATCAGAGTCAGTGTAATAATGAAGCATATGATAACGCAGCTCTAGTGTATTACTCTGACCGCTAAATTCTCAACTGAATCTGTTTAAGGATAATAATTTTCACACTGCAGTTTCATCTTTTAAAGAAATGTAACGGCACTGCACATATTACGGCAAGCCAGCTATCGAATCCTAAAGTTCAGTGCAGGTTAAGTACTCTATCTGTTTTCTTTCATTTCAAACTTCTGTTATCACATCTACTCCAAGACATCAGTCCGTAGTCACTACAAAGCACATCCACAAAGGTCAGCCAGTTACCACGAAGTCAGTTCAAAGGTCAGCCAGTTACCACAAAGTCAGTTCAAAGGTCAGCCAGTTACCACGAAGTCAGTTCAAAGGTCAGCCAGTTACCACAAAGTCAGTTCAAAGGTCAGACAGTTACCACCAAGTCAGTTCAAAGGTCAGCCAGTTACCACAAAGTCAGTTCAAAGTGACAGACCATAGATGAAAATTGTAACTGTAATTGTAATTTAGAATTTATGTAGCGCCACTTCAAGACAGACTCATCAGAGGCACTCCCGGCTTGATGTGCCAGTGAATAGTGCAGTCTTCAAGCGCTTGTTACACAACTTTGTGTTTTACTGATTATATGTCTTGAATAATTTATAACTTTGTAATTAACTGTTTGCAAAAGCAAACTTAACCCAAGCACTCTGACACAAAGTATTTACATTTTCTGTTGTGTCATCTAAGCTTAAATATCACCACATCAATAAGGATCCACTGCAGAAGCATAAATAAACAGAACCTTCACTACCACCAACCTCGCGCGCATTCGCAGTGGGAGTCGAGAAACGTGAGCACCTGACCCGTGGCTCGTGAAGCCCCGAGCAATCGCGCTCTAATGAGTCCTTGGCGGCTCTTTGCTCGCAAAACGTGAACCTTGAGCAGTTTGGCTGTGTAGTCCTCAAGTGGCTTCAGAAGATGAGCTAAAACATATCACAGTTGCAAACTGGTATCAATGATGTATCTGGATATTTTGGACAACAATCATGAAATCTGTGGTCAATATTCTTATTGTTCACCAAAAGTGCATAAGAAACTGTAAGGAAGAATTTGTCAATGCAGTGCTCTGTCGAATAATGGCAACTCAGATTCATCTTAACGTTCAACTCTGTGCCTATTACAAATTACCATAATAATAATATTAATAATAATAACAATAATAATAATAATAATAACAACTCTGGGATGGCCCTACATCAAAGATGGCGGCCACCATCTTTGCTCCGCCAGATCTTGCAGATTTCTAGCTGCCCCAGAATTTTTCATTCTCCGGAGAATATTTTAAATCCTGGGGGATCCTATATACTTTGGGTAAAAAACATAATCATAATATCAATTAATAATTAATAATAACAGTAATGATTCAATGCTCAATATGTATTAAATATACTGTTACAAAAGGCTGAACTGACAATTCACTGTTTATGGAACCTTCTGAACTACATGTCACTGATTTGGTCTTTTCACATCTGTAGCTCAGTCAAATGATCTTACAATCCTTGGACCATGTTGTCCTGAACTAGAGTTCATTATGGCAAGCAGTAAATCTGCAATTACCCTACATTACCATAACTGACAGGAAGGCTGTTGAAACATACGCAAATCAGAGAAGTCGTCAACGAGAATGATCTCCTTGATAAGCTCTGGAGGAGAGCGATCCAGAACGCTGTGGACGGTACGCAGGAGAGTGGACCATGCCTCATTGTGAAAGATTATGATAACACTTGTATCAGGTAGGTTGTCATGGTACTTCAGATTTTTGCACCTACAAAGGCAGGTAAGTTAAGGTAAGGTATGGTAATGTAAGGTAACATATATGCAACCTCTGCAGCAGTGTACATGTAGTCCTCAAAGGTACACCCTGGGATTGTAAAATGTGTTTATTTCACAACATGTACAAGAAAATAGCAATGCAACTGGACAACATTTCACCAGAGGTTCCATGCCTCTGTTGGAAATCACTGTCTGTTTCACAGTTAATTAACGTCAATATTACAGTGAATTACTGTGAATTTACATTAAATAATGTTAATATTACAGTGAATTACAGTGAATTAACTTTTATTAATTCAATATCAGTGAACTACTGTGAATTTACTTTAACTAGTGTCAGTATTACAGGGAATTATTGTGAATTTACATTAATTAATGTCAACATTACAGTGAATTATCGTGAATTTACATGACCTAATAGGACGAAATTGGGGAAGTGGAGGGGAAGGACTAATATAATACTGCATAGCAACCATAAAACAGATTTCTTATTTCAAGAACTATTTAAAAGAACCTTTCAGATTAAGTTTGCTTCTGTGCACAATAAATTATAATTAGTAAAACACAGGGTTCCAAAATCAATAAAGAAGAAAAATTAAAAAACAACAATAAAATCATCATGGAACCACTTTTAATAAAAACATTGCAAACTCTAAATCATGAAATAATGATTTAATAATTGTTATGCAAAACTTATAAAGAACTCTTCATTTATAAAATCTTTATTTAAGGAAATCCTTACCACATGGTTCAAAGGCAGCTGCAATCAAAACAGCAGCTTAAACTGTGTTAATAATCGCATATTACTGCATGATAGGTGGCGCCACTGGCATGCTTACACGCACATGGTCACTTCACCTCCATGCCAGTGGAAAACTATTGTTTTCTGGGTCCATCCTTTGATGCTTATCAGTCAATCTCACTTCCCTATAATCTATACCGTACTTTTGGAGGTTAACTAGCATCTGAAACTGAAACTGAAATGTTAACTAGCTGATGACTCAGATCTTACTTATGATCTTGTGTGTTTCACAGCAAACAACGTACTGATATTCCAGCACTTTTGGTGCTAGTAAACTCACTGTTTGTGCTCAGTAAAGCAACTGAAAGCTGAAATGTTACTGAATAGATAGATGAGTCAGGTCTTACTCATGATCACGGACATCGGGAAGTGCACGATGTACCGAAATCATGTCACTGGCATACTGGTTAAAGGCATTCTTCTGCCAACCCTGTTCAAACTCCTCCTTCTTTTCTTTGGGTAGACTGTCCTTATTTATGTTGACGTCACTGCCATGTTCGCCTAAAACAGTAGAAATATTTACAAATCAATAAGACACAAGAAAGCCACGCATCTGTATCACAAAGCTGGTGCATTAATCAACACAGCTAATAAAAGAACAGCTTATGCACTAGAGATTCTATTCAAATGGACTTACCTTTCAACACAGATTTTATTGATTTTGTTTTACTGCAACATTTTATCAATGCAAACATTTGTAACGCAGTGTTAATCAAAGGTGTGAGATTCAGCCACCAGAAAGTCGAACATTTAAGAGCTTATGAGAAATACATGCAGCAAATGTTAAAGTGCCTCCCTAGGAAAAAAGAGAGAATTTGAGTTTCAGAGGGAGACTGTCGAGACAGTTGATTTCACACTAGTCTATGATCGTACAATACCATACATCTAATAAAGTATGTTCTGGCATTTACTGGGATAATATCTAGACACATGACTTAACAGTCTACTGTTACAAGGAGATAGAAATAAAACAAGTACTAAGAGATTACACCCAGGGTTTCAACAAACATTATTTGACAACGACTATACAGAAAATGAAACAACAAACCTGGAGACTTAGGATCCAACGGGTGTTCTAGAAAATTGCCCCAACGAGGAACAATAAGGCCACTTTTAATAAGATCATCAATGCTGGGACCATTGATTTTCCCTCCTGTAATTCTTGACAGCGGATTTGCAGCAATACCCGTCAAACCATTAATCCCGGATGTTGAATTCTGTACGAGCTTAAATGGTGGTACATTCCTGTCCATTGCTCGGCGCTTGTTGATCTCTTCACGGATATGCATTTCTTTCTGCAGTTGTTCTTTCTTTTGCAGCTGTGCGGCTGCATCTCTCCTTCTGGCATCTTCAAACCTCAGACGATCGAGATCGAGTCTTTCGATCACTGGCTGCTTGAATCTTTCATCTCCAATCTCTCCAGATTTCTGCATGTCATGTCCAGCAAATTGTTCTGAATCATCTGATTCCTTAGTAAAACTCAACTGAGATCCCGGTAAGTTTACCATGACAACCACAGCGAGCCAGATGAACCCGGCGAGGAACAGAAACTTAAACAAGAAACTATCTTTGAGCTTTGCCATAATTAAAAGACCTGATCAGAACTGTCAGAATACTTCACGGAAGCGATCTTCAGGAGAAAGAACACTGTATGCACAATTTCATTATTAACCTAAAAATCAAAATCACAAAACAGGAACATAAAAAGCAGTTCAGTTTCTGTAAGCAGCACAGCTTCCTTAAAAATGTGGGGATGTGGTTTTACATTCATTTCATGATGCTGTACTGAAAAATATACATGTATGTATTGTGTTAATGTATCGAATCTAATCTAAAGACCTCTACAGGGCCGTTATCACAATCCCCAAAACATCAGAATAATTTATGGATACTTCACGTGAAATTGCAATCAGTCATAATCCATTGAAGAAGCCGGGTTGAATACTGACAGATCAGAAAAATCAGAAGCCTAGGCTTTGGTTGGTAAGAAAATTGAAAGAGACAAGTTTTTAGTTTAGACCAGAATGACATAAAAAATTGACAGAACAAACTAAACTGGTCAGTGAATTCCAAAGCTTTACAGCAGCTACCAAGAAGGCCTGAGCAACCAATACTGTTGGGTACTAGGCACAGCAAGAGTCACAGTGTCCACTGATTGAGTGCAATATCTATTAGTATGAGCAGTGAGCATGGAACATAGATTATAATTACAATCATTTCATGCAAGTTCCTGCGTTCAAAACGCAGGAAACAACATCATAAACATTACAAAGGACTTATAAGTCAGACATTAAAACATTGTCAAATTAAGTTATACCATACCCCATACTCAAACAAAGCTATATAGTCTATTTTAAATAAAATTTTTATGATAAGCAGGATAAAAACAAATATGAATAACTAACAACAGACCTACCTCAATCCAAGAAAGGCACCAAAAGTTTGATATTCTCTTCAAAACCAGCCCCATTAAAACATCACCTTCTCCAGAACATCTTCTTTAAACTACGTGAAAACATAAACAAGAAAAGTGCTTTTTAAATCAATCTTCTCGACATGAGCCACAATCTACAACACAAACGATGAAAATTAATCACATCTAAGAAGCACAGTCAGTGAATGCTTAACCTGATAACTTGCAAATAACAACAATAACACTTTAGACTGACAAAATAGCATTTCCTAAAACCCAAAGTTATGTCAAACGATGTCCCGCTACTTTTTAATGATGGTCACCGTCCAATTCTGAAATTTCTTCCTAAAGCATCAAAGAAAGCTAAGTCGCGTGAACAAGCTTGTTCACAGGCGCAGTCCGCTGATACACAGAGACAGTGACATACACGATTGGGAGGTAGCGACAAATAATGCCACGCAATCGCGGACGAAAGTAAACAAAAATTTCCACGTTTTCTCTACAAGTAAAACCCGGATACTGAAAAATACTTTGAACTAGCCAGCTGACGCCCAAATCCAATAAGGCTATTTTTCATAAAGGCTAGCAATGTGAATCATCATACCTGCAAATATGTGATAGCTGCCTGATTTTTAACAAGACACTCAAGGCCGTATCTCGACCCAAGCAGTCTTGTAACAGCAGCTGAGCGATAATTAATGCGATTTTACAATAAAACCAATAATATCAAAGCGCCGTCCACGTCACAGCCGCATATCAGGTATTGCTTCACCTCCGATCCACTTACCAGTTATAATTCTTCCCAATATAGATCCCCTACACATACGTGAGCCTCATTACTTGCCAGAAATCACTTCTAAAACAACTTAAATAAATAATAAATCATATTGAATCTTAAATTAACAATAAACACGCAACAGCAAATTGGCACTGCGCATGTCAGACAATGACGTCATGACAAAATTTGCACAGCCTGGGTAAATAAAATTCGAAGTATCAAGCGATGTACCATGTAACGTGTAAAATTAATCTAAATGTAAATGTCCATGAACATGTTTTATAGCGAGCGTATGGCCTTGACATTACTCATTTTAATGTTGGCCCAATGCAAATCTGTAATTATAACAAAATGTAATATGTAATGTAGACTTAAAGTAAAATTTTCTATCTTTTTAGTATTTGACCTCGTTATGACTGGCGTGCATGGGGTTACTCGTTACTTCCATACGCCATACGCAGACATACGGTATTAGTAATTTTGCTGCTAGAAAATCAAACGAATCGGCAGCACATGGGCATGGAGAACTACCTGTTCCGCGGGGAGGAGCCAAATTAGATAGGCATTCACTACTTGACGGGGATGGCCATTCTCTCAGATGGTTTGAAATCAGTCGCAGGGGTGGTAATTTAGTGGCACATATGCCCCTAAACGTGGAAACCACCAGCATTAGCATTCGAAGTTCAGTTTCACCTTCTGACCCGGCTCATCGCTGAGAGAAACAGCTGACTGGAAAGAAACCAACACATGATACGGGAAGAAGGGTGAGAAACTGAGGGAGGCTTTGGGCATCAAAGTACTCAGATCTTCGTATATTGAGGCATGCTATTTAATGTACTGTATAGCCTATATCTGAAGGAGAACCGTGATGAATGATTTGACACGGTTGCCGAACGACTAACATGTATGCTTTTCGTCTCTGTGACCTGGGTTCAATTCCCTGGTCCACTATATTCAATCAACTAGGTAGTACTGTCAAGCTGTGTGCCATCTCGGAAGCCATCATATATTATATGTGAGTCAATATGATGTGGTTCAAAGTGCCGGACTGCACTTTACTTTCGTAGGTCTAGGCCTACTTAACTACAAAAGCAAAATACTTAAGGAATTAACGATTAGGCCTAGTTTAACAGAAGTGAATATATAGGCCTACTCTGACATATACTTCGATATATACTCTGTTTTTGCCTTTTAATTTAAAAGTATTATTTGAAAGAATATGCTTACTTTTTTACTTTTACTTAATAAAGTAATCGATATACCGGTATGGAGGAATCGTAATCGTAAACTCGAAATTTCTAAAGCGCTACTTAAATGCTAAGAGGAGGGCACCAGCTTATTCATGAGCGCTGCGTCAGGTCCGTGAGGTTGCCCATAGATGCCATATCAAGGACCAAGTCCGGTTGCCAGAAGACCAGAGAGATTAGAGGACAGGAGGCTTGGGTTGGTTGTGTTGAAGCTGAGAGAATGGAAGACTTGGTCAGGGTGGGATTTCTTGAAAAGGTGAGACTTCAGTTTTGAATGGAGCACCTGAGGAGTAATAGAAAGAGTGAACGACGGAAGAGATAAAGCAGCAGAGAAGTAAACTCGCTGACGAGTATTTTTGTTTCTACTTAAGTATCTAAAGTTAGAATTACTTTTACTTTGACTTAAGTACCTTGGTTCGGTACTCGTTGATTTCCAGGTTCTGTTCCATTAAGGCCCTCTAGCGAACCATTCCACATTCACTCTTCGGCGAAAACTTCATAAACCTATGGCTGCCTCTGATTGGTTGGTTCCCTCCTGGGACTCATCTCTCTTCTTCAGTGTAATCCAACGACCTTTGTTCCAGTCTTATCAAAGAAAACTTATGTAGCGCTATGGTATTTGGTTATTTATTGGGGGAGGGGCTCCCTCGATCGGTGGTCGCTGCCAAGTGAAATCGATAAACAAGACATTGGGGACTAATCTGGATTAAGGCTAATCTCATCTACTCTGATCTATTCTAATCTAAATCTAAATGTAATCTAGGTCATTAGAGTAGGTTATATAGGGTGGGCTAAATACACGGGAACAGCTGGCAACAGTCGAAGGCAAGAGAAAGCCTGAATTTATGTGCGATAGGCTAATCGAGAGCGCTCGATTGCAAAGTAAGGGCAAGCAAGATTGGTTGACAAATAGCATAGGGGACGAACGGCCGGCTGGCCATCTGCATGGCCAGGCTCATTAGCAGTATGCACAAATGAAATTGCCTTTTACCGGCTGCGCCAGAGGTTCAAATCCCGGTGCTTCACATGATGCAAATGATAGGCTTAGCTCATAGTAAAAGTCACATATTGCAATTGTAATGTAAACCGCACGGAAAGGATGCGTGGTAATGGGATTGTTGATGCCTGTTTTGCGCTTAAGCCAAAATAACCTTCAACCCTCAGAGCCATGTCTGTGACTAATGATGTTACCTTTCCTGTATCTTACCTTATCATATACCTTACCTTACGTATAACTTACTTTACTATCATACATTACCTTGTACGGCTCTGTTATCAAATCCCTAGCGTTGCATCTGATAGGCGCTTGGCTGCCTGGAACTATATATCGACCTACATGGGGGTCCTACGGGAGATATTTGATCTGCATACGAAACGACCAGCATCCAGCTTATGGCGGCCATGCGGAGTGCTTGCTATTTGTATATATGGACGGATGGATGGATGGATGGATGGGTGGGTGGGTGGGTGGGTGGGTGGGTGGATGGATGGATGGGTAGGTGGATGGATGGATGGATGGGTAGGTGGATGGATGGATGGATGGATGGGTAGGTGGATGGATGGATGGGTAGGTGGATGGATGGATGGATGGATGGAAGGATGGATGGATGGGTGGATGGATGGATGGATGGATGGGTGAGTGGATGGGTGGGTGGATGGGTGGATGGATGGATGGGTGGATGGATGGATGGATGGGTGGGTGAGTGGATGGGTGGATGGATGGGTGGACCGATAGAGGTATGTGCAGGTGGACGTATAGATGAGAAAATGGATGGATGGATAGAAGAATGGATGGATGGTTCGATGGGTAGAGGGATGTGTGGTAGGGTGGATGGATGGAGAGACAAGCGCAATATACGGATGGATAAAAGACTAGATCCATGGATAGATGGATGATGGATGGAAGAATGGAGGGTGAATGAATAGAGGGAGGAGGAAGGGATAACTACACAGTTTACGTTTACGATTACAGATTGTGTCAGTTTATGTCCCAATTAAAATACAATTTTCATAAATATTTTGCCCCAATATTTTGCAGTGGGGACAACACAAGGGTTGTCCCCGCTGCTGAGAACTACAAACGCAACCAGTTTTCCCCGATATATGCCCTAGAATGCGCTTGTTGATCATAGCCTGAGATGCATGGGCACAAGAAATGCAGTGTTGTGCTTACTGAAAGCCATTTCTGGTGTGAGCCCATGTTCAGATTAGACACACCTACACACACACACACACACACACACACACACACACACACACACACACACACACACAGCCCAACCGAAGCATGGACTCAATCCATCCACGTAAGGCTGGAACACGTGCGTGTAATTAAAGCTAGTTGATGATGCAGGGCTTCAAAGTTGCTCGATGGCGTCTGAGATCTAATCAGTCAGATGCCAAGGGAGAATAACTGTTACGTATACGTGGACGTTGACTTAGTAGACCACAGCAGCCATAGGATATATCGAGATCAGCGGGTAAACATGTTTGTGTTAATGACATCGATGATTGTGTGTAAACATATACCTACAGTCATCAGTCATTAACACAAGGTATGCTAGGGCTTAGGACTATATATATATATATATATATATATATATATATATATATATATATATATATATATATATATATATATATATATATATATATATATATATATATATATATATATATATATATATATATACCTATACATATATATGTGCGTGTGTAGGTGTGTGTGTGTGTGCGTATAGGTGTGTGTAGGTGTGTGTACATATGTAGTCCTAAACCTGCCTACCTACATTCATACTGCCTTTCATTAGAATTTTCTCTCATTTTCTGCTTCAAGTAGGCCTATAATATAGGCCAGTTGTTGTTGTTTAGGCCAATTGTTCCCAGCTTACACCGGTACTGCTTGGTAGCAGAGTCACGGTATGAGCAAACGACATGCTCAGGGTCGTTCAATGGAGTCGAACCCGCAACCCTTTGACCGAACGCGTTACCGATAGACCACCGTGCTGCACAATTGTCTTGCATACATACCGTCAATAGATTTATGTGAATGGGTGGTTTGAACCGCGGGAGGAAGAGGAATCTTTGGCGTGAGGAATAACACAAAGGAAACAAAGTCTGTGACAATGAAGAGCAGAGACTCAGAGGGACAAAGGATGGCCATTATGTTTGATGATGGTGAAAAAACCAGCGGTCGTACACGTCCCAGGGCCAATTACATTCAGTCGTGTTTCGTCGGAAATGAATGGCTGCTAATGTCAGTAGACGAATAGCAATTGAAAAAATCATTTTAAAAGAAAATCAGAACCTCAAAGATGATAAAGGAATAATAATAATACTAATACTAATACTACTACTAATAATAAAATAATAATATACTAATAATAATAAAATAATAATAATAATAAAAAAAATAATAATACAATTTATATAGCCCCGTAGCACAGCCGAAGAAAAGGGCGCTGTACGTGGGTTCAGAAATCAATTACAGTCACAAGATATCTTAAAAAGATGTCTTGAGTCGTGACTTGAATGTGTCTATAGGAATGGGGCTTTCGTCACATTGTCAGGAAGACTGTTCCATGCAGTGGGTCCGTCGACAGTGAAGGAACGTTCGCGGAACTCCGTGGAAGACCGCGGGACATGCAGTTGATTCCTCGATGAGGACCGTAGACGATATGTGTTCTGGTTGTCGGTTGTGTGAGTATACCGAATGTACAGTTATCTGATTCATCATACGAACTCACCAACACTTCACCTCTTTCAGTTTCTGTGCTGGTCTTTCACTCAACAGTGAAAACATTTCTTTTCCAAAAATCTATCCTGAGTCTTCCTCTTCCTCTTACCTCTCTTCTCGCTTCAATTTCAAACACCATCCACCGTAGCCGTCCGACTGTTTGACTGCCTGACTCCTGGATCTTGACCTGGAACTGAACCCTTTTGCTTATTGATTTTGTTTTGACTGAGCGCCTGTGAATAAACTGGTTCCCCGACTTAGCTTTCGTTGGGCGCTGTAGAAATCTCGAGATTACGATTACGATTACAAAATGGACAAAGAAGCGGGCTTTGGCTTGGTACAAATAAGACAATTGGACTTACAAAGAAGAACGACACTTGAATTCACCGACAGTAAATCGCTGTCTGTCTGTCTGTCTGTCTGTCTGTCTGTCTGTCTTGTGAGAAGAAGCTATGTACAACCTGTAATATTTAAAATTTCTTCTGCATATTACATGACATTACTTTTACGCACACGCACACACACGCACACACACAGAGTATGGCGGCCATTTTCTACATCTGCTGAATGCATCCAGATGTATCTATACTTGAGTTATGTTATTGCTAGAAGACGACCGGTGCTTTGCTTTGATTAATACATTATTCATGAATAATACATTATTCATGGCTGTCAAATTGGATCCAGGAAAATCTCCTCAACTGTGTGTTTTAGCGCCAACTAACCCGTCTGCAACATGAAAGAAGTATAGTCAAGGGACGTGTATATGCATTAGTCGCCTCTCCATTTTAATGTACCAGCACAACCACATTTTTTATATTTATATATACTAATATAAATATATATGTATGTGTGTATGTTGCATAGATGTGTTAACCAATGCAATGTATATATATATAACATTCTCCATATTTATATACACGAGTGTAAATATAGATGTGTATGTATATGTTGTATATATGTGTTAACAAATGCAATGTATATAGATATATATATGTAACATTCTCCATATTTATATACACTAGTATAAATATAGGTGTATGTATGTGTTGTATATATGTGTTAACAAATGCAATGTATATATATATATATATGCATACAAGTTAAGTCCATTAAAGGCGCAATGTCGTTATGTCGTCTGTGTTTCCGACGCAGCGCGGGATGCAGGTGCAATCTTTTGATGTCTTGATCCAATTCGCTTTGAAAGCCTTTGAATTCCGACCGAATGTCATTTCAATTCATCTGTTTGCCAGGATTTCGTTCGTCATTATCGTCCTCGTCGACAGAATACGAGACACGAGAAACGGAGACAGCAGACACAGATCCAGGGAGACAGACAGAGCCAGTAACACAGAGTGACTGCGCGTACACGTAAGTCTCGACTTACGGAAAAGCATCGGGTGGCTGGCGTGCGTTGTAGGGAAGTAATCTGGGCGTCGCATACGTCGTTTGCGCATGCGCTTATGTAGTCCGATGCCAGTCCAGATGATTTGTTGAGCCGCTGCCGTGCATTAATGAACCCCGTGCAATCGTCTGTTCCATGTTCCGCGCCGAGCGCCGTCAAAGCAAGCAAGAATGGAGCGACGGGTGTACGAGAAGATAATTAATGAACCTCATTAGAAATGCCGCAAAAAGACCCCGCGGAACACGCAACGCAGCCGCAGGGGAGAATGATCCAACTTATCTCTCTGTTAGCACACCTGCTCCTTTCGGGGTGGGCCTACCTACTGATTTCTGTCACTTTTTAAAAGGCATATTCGTTTCTGTTTCATGCATTTCTTCATCTTTTTCTCTCTTCTGTCTCATTCTGTCTTGCTCGTATCCTTGTCTGTGTGTGTCTGTGTGTGTCTGTGTGTGTGTCTGTGTGTGTCTGTGTGTGTCTGTGTGTGTGTCTGTGTGTGTCTGTGTGTGTCTGTCTGTGTGTCTGTCTGTGTGTCTGTGTGTGTGTCTGTGTGTGTGTCTGTATATCTGTGTGTCTGTGTGCCTGTGTCTGTGTGTCTGTGTGTCTGTGTATCTGTGTGTCTGTATGTGTCTGTCTGTGTGTCTGTCTGTCTGTCTGTGTCTGTCTGTCTGTCATTTTCTCCTTTGAGTCATTCTCAGGTAAAACAGACGTCCATCATTCATGCCATTTTCTTGAAACTCGAGCCCATCGTGCTTACTCGTATGCTGGACTGTCTCACTGATTCAGTTTCCCATTACATTTAAATGAAACATGTAAATGCAAATGCACACGTTTTCCATGGTGACCGTATGACCCCGACCATGCTTATTTTTGCAATGAATTTATCTGGTGAGGTCCTTCACCAAGGCTGCCCGTTTGAATGGACGCCACTGCTGTATTTACATGGAGTAACACACATTTCAAACTATCTTGAAACGCACAAAAATCGTATTAATAATAATAGTAATAGCAATAATAATAATAGTAGTTATAATAATAATAATAATAAATAATAATAATGGCTTCGAAGAGAGAGAGAGAGAGAGAGAGAGAGATATTTTTATTGACAACCAAAAAATAATTAACAAGCACAATTAAAGTCTGTCACATACAGTGGTGCCAATGGGCTGACCTAAAAGGAACAAACAGTTCCGCTACTAAGGTCACCTATTTACATCATGGATTACAAAAAAGGTGACAGTAAAATACTGAGTAAAACAATTAATAATCTAAAATATAAGTAATTATTATAATCAATGTCATTGCATAAACCTAAACAAAACAAAAAACACTTAACTAAGCACCAAAAAAATACTTAACTACGTGCATTGAGTATATGAGATTTTAGATTTGTTTTAAACTGGTATAATGTTGGCAAGCTAGTAATAACAGTTGGCAGAGAATTCCAGAATGACGGTCCACATATTATAATACTAAACTGCCTATTAGTAGTGTGAACAGAATGTTTATGATACATATGAGATGATCGTGTATAGTGACCATGCACATCTGAATTCATACAAAAGTATTGGTAGAAGTCCACAGGTAATAGATTATTTTTTAGTTTAAACATAAATAAACCTATTTGCAATTTATTAATACAATCAAAAGGTAATATTCCTTGACTATGAAAGGACAATTGAGTGCTGGTTCTGAAGGGTAGATTAAATATAATTCTGATGATGCGTTTCTGTAGGGTTCTAAGATTAGACAGGCGAGTATGATATGTGGAAGCCCAAACAATGTTGCAATACGAGATATATGGATATATTAAGGAGTAATATAGGTTCAATAATATATTTTGGGGTAATTTGTGGTGGATACGAGAGATAATACCAATATTTTTTGATATTTTTTTAGATATGGTATTTATGTGTTCTTTCCAAGTCAAATGTTCGTCAATGTGAACTCCTAGAAATTTTGTGGATGACACCTGATTTATATTTATATTATCTATTTTTATACTGAGATTACATTTAGGTATAATTTTTCTCTGTGAGCTAAATAATATGAAATTCGTTTTCTTAATATTTAGTGATAATTTATTTGCTTTGAACCATGCTGATACCATTTTTAGCTCTTCATTAATTTTATTAACCAGCAATTCAAAAGATTTGTCAGACATGAATACATTGGTGTCGTCGGCAAACAGAATAAAATGGAGTAATGAGGAAGAGTTCGATATATCATTGACATAAATTAAAAACAGTAGTGGGCCTAAGACAGAGCCTTGAGGCACACCACAGGTAAGATAAGATTCACAGGAAGTGTACCCATTATATGAAACACATTGCCTTCTATTATGTAAGTAATCAGATAACCATTTTAAACACATTCCTCGTATGCCATAATGTTCAAGTTTGTTTAACAGAATATCATGATTCACAGTGTCAAATGCTTTAGACAAGTCAAAAAAAACGCCTATAGAGAACTGCTTATTGTCCATTGCCTCTGAGATCTTATCTTGCAATTTAAGTAAGGCCATGTATGTTGAATGTCCCGAACGAAAACCATATTGGTTTTTATATAAAATCTTTTTTGATGTAAAGTATGATACGAGCCTTTCATAAATTATTTTTTCAAAGAATTTAGAAAAATAGGGTAAAATTGATATGGGCCTATAGTTGCAAAAGTTATTTTTTTCCCCTGATTTGAAGATAGGAACTACTTTAGCAGACTTTAAACTATTAGGGACTAGACCAGTTGTAATAGAGCAATTTATAATGTTAGCAAGAGGGATCGAAATAGATTCAATGGCTGATCTGGCAATCTGAGGATCTATTTCATCTAAGCCACTACTATGGGTTGGACGGAATCCTTTCGCAATGGTTATTATCTCAGTAGGTGATGCGGGTTCAATTGCAATGGATGAGATAGCAGGCTGTTTTAAAAAATCACTATACAAGTTGTTACTTTCAGTTACGTTGGCAGCTAGCTGTGGGCCAATATTAGTAAAGTAGTCATTGAATTTAGATGCAATAAGACTTTTGTCACTGACTTCAACATTATCAATAAGGAAACTTTCTGTTTTCAGAGGATCTTCTCTTTGGTGTAAAAGTGTTTTGATTATACCCCAAGTTCTTTTTAAGTCATTTTCACAACTTAGAATTTTGTCGATGTAATAACTTCTCTCAGCAGCTCTTCTTATTTGTTTAAATTTGTTTCTATAAATCACAAATTTGTTCTTATTAGCTGTTGTAGGATTTTTTAAATATTTAGCATACAGACGGGATTTCTTGTTACACGACTTTAATAATGCTTTAGTCATCCAATGTTGTTTGAACTTATGTTGCTTACGAGGGTGGTCATTTATTAACGGGAAGGCTTCTTCGTATATAGATTTATATTTATCAATGAACATGGCATAGGCTTGGGATGGGTCTCCTTGTTGGCATGCATTGTTGACATCTGTCCAGTCAACCTCATTTAACAAGTTCCGAAATTTACATTTGGCATTCTCACTAATTGCTCTTTTATTTGAGGTGGAGGTTTTGTCAGCTATTGGCCTTGCTAAGTTGCCTTTTAAAAGGATGGGCAAATGATCTGATATATCACTTACAATAATTGCAGAGTCAAAACAGTCTAAAGGTGTGTTGGTAAATATATTATCAATTAAGGTGGCAGAGTTTGGAGTAATTCTAGTTGGCCTAGATATTGTTGGTAGGAAATGATAAGAGGTCAGTATGTTAAAGAAAGTATGGGTGGGTGGGTGAATGTTAACCTTAAGTAAGTTAAGATTGAAGTCCCCAGCCAAGAAAATGTCATTATTTGCATGAGATAAGTGGGATAATAAAAAGTCAAATTCTTGATTAAATACATCAAGGCTATCTCCAGGTGGCCGGTAGATAACTCCAATTGTTATGTCTTTCCCCATTTTCTGTTTTAATTTAATGAACATGCTTTCATATGAATTGTTATTTGCTGATAACCATTCAGGTTCTATTAGATGAAAAGCAGTATCAGATTTAATAAAAAAACCAACACCACCTCCTTTTCCATTACTCCTACATTTGCATAGAAATGTATATCCAGGTACAACAACTGTGGTTGCTGTATCGCTATCCAGCCACGTTTCTGTTACCGCCAGAATAGTTGCCTGGGTCTGAAGTAGCAGGATGCCTATGTCAGATAACTTATTGAGCAGACTTCTACAATTAAGATGCATAATAGAGAGTGACTGGTCTGTTTGCTGAAAAGTAGTAATGACTTCTTCTGGACACATGTATCTGCTATTGCATGGTTTTACGGTGTTGTAGTAATTAACGTCAGGGTCTACATCAAGGTTAGTTAATACAGGAACTTTATCTGGGTATTCATCAATAGGATGGAGAACTAAATCATCATATGTATGTGAGAATGTAAAAGTGCTTAATCTAGAATTCGATTGAGAGACAGCATTCATGAAAACATCATCTTGCTCTAGATGATTATATGGAAAAATAGATGCAGTACACTCTTTGCAATACCATGTGGATTCAGTCTTGCCAGAGGGAAATGAGTTGAGATCATATTTAACAAAGTTACACAGTGCACATTTATGAACAATGGTGCATGATGAAACAAAACAATCTAAAGTGTCCATTTAGTTATATTTAAGAGAGGGATGGATAGGTAACTGCGAGACATTAGGCCGGTGGTAGTAACTTTTCAAAGTAATAAGGGAATATACAGTATACAGTTCACTTGTAGTAGTGGTTATCACGAGGTCAAAAGTACTTGCATGTTTCCAATATTGTCTAGTCTTCATTCGGTAGGCAGATCTTTCATCGAGGTCATTCTGATGGGTTTCTCATTCATGGATGCCGTTTTCTTAATGTAGACTTCTCCGTTCATTGTCCATGTTCCTACAATTCGGCCATCACGAAGCAATTTGCGTGCACGAAAGAAGATGTCTGCATTATTCATGGTCAGTTGTTCGTTGATGAAGATAGCTGGCCGCGAGTCATGAGATTTGCCAGACGATCGAAGCGCTTTGCGGGCTCTGTACACCTCATCACGGATTCGACGTGAGGTGAAACGCACGATGATTGGGCGGAAGTTCTCGTTTTTCCCTTTACGGAGTCGATGAGCTATTGAGATGTCCTGTCTGGTGATCTTTATTCCCAGTCTATTACTGCATAGGTCGATGACTCGGTCACAGGTGGCCAGCGATGTTTCCTTTGAGGAATCGTCTCTATCAGGCCCTTGACCCGAGACTATTTCTGCAGCAGATGTTTCTGGGAGTCCGTGAATTACTAAATTGTCAGCCCTCGTATAATTCTCCATTTTGTCCAAACGGGACGTTAGTTGATTGTTTTCACACGTCAATTGGATGATTTTCTCTTCATATGGCTTGAGTCGGGCGTCAATCAGTTCGCGGACTGCTATTTCGAGACTTTCCTTTAGAGACTGCTTTACTATATCTAGGTGAGATTGCATAATCCGTTCAAAGACAGTTGTTAACTTATCCGTCAGTCTCACAGTAAGAGACTCCACTACTTTATCGTCCGTCAGCGACTCGATTAGCTCGTCGCGGTCCAGTTTCGCGCTTTCCTTTCTCGGCATTTTCAAACCGTTATTCCTTTGTTCAAGATAATTCTAAACCAAATGTATCTATTGTAATATTCCTTTTCAGTTAGATTATATTTCCTTAACACATAGTAATTTAATTAATATTTGATAAATTTACCGGCCGTTATTTGATCATGTCACGCCATGTTGTTGTCACGTGAAAACAGATCCTATTGAGAGGAACCATTCATACAGAACCTTTTTATTTTCAGTTTGCATTTATGCCCGTGAAATCATTTAGAGAAAATCGATCCAGAAGGAGAGATTTATTGTTAGACTTATTTTTCGCAGTTTAGCATGATCGCATTGCATCTAGTTTCAGCAATAATTATTTCGAACGATAGACCTGCACTAACTCGCCTCAGTAAAGGATTTCTCTATGACACTTGTCTTGTGACTCATGTCTAGTTGAGTGTAGAGACCCTTCAAAATAGCGTGGTCCTAATGTGTTCCACCACTGCTCACAATGTCACCTGAGAGTGAACACACTCACCATGACATGCCACCAGAATTCTTTACATAAAACAACTGTGCGTTAAGCTAGCCCCCAGAGGCAGGTCTGAAATGTTATCGTCTTCATTTTCTTAACCTCGGCGTATGAGAACAGGTGGCCAGTCCTCCTCCACTGATCTGCCGACAGCGACTTCGTTTTGCTTAAAATAGGCGTATGAAACATTCTTCTGCCCTGTCGGCGATTTGAACCCCGACCCGTGAGTTAACAGTCCAGCACGCTCACCAGTAGAGCATCGCGCATCTAATTGTTCGATGAAAAAGCGCTTTATCTGTGTAATAATTTGCTTACACGCGTCTGTATATGGTGCAGAAGTGGCGCTACCTGGCGAATTATATAATATTATTTAACGAATGACCGGTATATGCATGTGGGGCAGCGGTGGCGCTACCTGACGAATTATATGATATTATTTAACGATTGACCGTCTCAGTGTCAGAGAAACGCTGTGCGCTGGCGAGTATAACAGACAGACAGACAGACAGACAGACAGACAGACAGACAGACAGACAGACAGACAGACAGACAAGGACGAGGAAAAGGACGGGGACCTAAAGCGGAGACACGCACAGCCGTCGGCAGGCTATCCTTAGGTTATCTGGCAAATAAAAGGGAACGGGAGGGGAAGGAAGTGGAGAGGAAGAAGGAGAGCGAGAGAGAGGAGAATAGGGAGAACTTAGGTGGAACAGAGGATTTTCTCCAGACGGGACATTTTACCGAACCAGCGCGCATTTACTGTGCGCCCGATAAGCACATGTATGCGCCGTATATTCAAACTCAACGTTTGACTATCAGCCGCTTTCAATATCCTCTATTGAAGATATTTCTTTTCCAAAAATGTTATCCTGAGTCTTCCTCTTTTCTCTCTTCTCGCTTCAATTTCAAGCACCATCCACCGTAGCCGTCCGACTGTCTGCCTGCCTGACTCCTAGATCTTGACCTGGAACCGAACCCTTTTGCCTATCGATTTTGTTTTGACTGAGCGCTTTGAATAAGCTGGTTCCCGCGACTTGGCTATCGTTTTCCGCTGTAGAAATCTCGAGATTACGATTACGATAACGCCAGGCAAGCTAAAATTATCTAATGAATGGTCACATGGTTTCTGCTGACACCAGACATTCTTTTTAAAGAGTAGTCGTTATGACTTTGCGAGTAATCAATACTTTCAATAATAGGCGTCATTTGCTATCTATAAAATATGTATTAGTACTTGATGCAGCCGTACTGCTGAGGATCACAAGACACGCATACTGGTTATACTCTCATACCGCAAGACATTCGAAGGCTCGTCACGCACAGCTATAGTTAGTCAGCATCATATGCGGAAAATTAGTAGGTCGGCCGTTGCTGTCCATGAGCGTGCACTTGCGCGCATGTGTCTTTGACATGAATTACGGTTATGAATGCTATACTTAAAGTATCGTCTTCTTCTTTATCGTCGTAGTTATCGTCGTTATCGTCAGCTCCATCGCAATTATCATCATCGGCGAAGAGGACGTATAAAACTAAACATAACGATGACCACCACCGTCGTTATCGCATTATCATCATTATCGTCATTACTGTCGTCATCACAGAATGTTGCTAAGAACTTGACAGCCAGATAGACTGAAAGATGGGAACGTATAGGCAGAGAGACAGAGGGAAGGAGGCAGGGAGGCAGAGGAAGACGGAGGGAGAGGCAGAGAGAGACAGAGAGATGCACACACACATACACAGAGAGACAGACAGAGAGACAGTCAGAGAGAGACAGACAGAGACAGACATATACAGAGAGACAGACACAGAGAGACAGAGAGAGAGAGACAGACAGAGACAGACATATACAGAGAGACAGAGACAGAGAGACAGATAGAGAGACAGACAGAGACAGAGAGACAGAGAGAGACACACACAGACACAGAAAGAGAGACAGAGAGAGACAGACAGACAGACAGAGCGACAGAGACAGAGATACAGAGATAGAGATAGAGAGACAGAAACAGAAAGAGAGGGGCGAAAGGAACGGAGGAAGACAAGAAGAGAGGGAGAGAGGAAGGGAGGCAGGAATGGAGGCGGCTCATTAGTGCGGATTTACTGGCTAGATGTCAGTCTCGTCTGTATCCATCGTCTTTAGAGAGACGTTTGAGCAGACATGATGACAAAGCGTAGAACAGAGCCAACATCATGCGTCTGCCTCCGCAGCCTCCGGTCGTCATGCTTTCGCCGTTCAGGTTCCGTCAGACAATTCGCTTGCAACAGCAACAGCAGCAGCAGCAGCAGCAACTGTCTTCGTCTAGCAGTGCGTGATGTACGGATGCTCGATCGCTGTTTTTCTTTGTACGTAGCTCGCACTGGAGTAAAGGATACCCGATCTGGTTTTATAATGTCTGCCACCTCACACTGCGACGCAGAAAGTGTCTCACAAACTACATACAAACCGTTGTCGATTGCCATGGAGTAGACTGACTGACTGACACGCATCTGTTTCTTCCTTTAAAGGTTATACATCGTACACACAACGGATGAGAACGAGTTAGGGTCAGAGTTTAACTATTATGCGCGAAAGGGGAAGAGTAGAAGTTAAGGTCAAAGGGTTAAATATTATGCACAAAGCGAAGAATTAGAGGTGTTAGTGTTTCATTTCTGTTGCGTTTGAGGCTATTGTTTTTAGCCCACGATAACCCTTTTCATGCCGAGGTTAATTTTCCAAGGTCTATCAACTGTGCTAGCTCTACACGTCATCATCGTCGAAGCAGGTAGGCAGTTCGGAAACTTTGGTTCAAATGTAATGTAATATAATAATAATAGAACATATATTGTCTTCGAATCACACCGTGGCAATGCATCTTAAAGCATATTACGTCTAAAATTTCTCGCCTCTACAGCAGCGGGAAGATGGGTAGAAAAAATCGGGGAACTGGAACGATTTTGACAGGTTCCTATAGTATACAAGGAGTTGTATAAACGCCAAGAACTTATGTTCACACAACTGCGTCATTGGCCTTATATACCTTATGTATGTATGTATGTATGTATGTATGTATGCTGTATTATGTTCTAATCCGATCTAATGACTTATATAGCGCCGTTTTCATAATGCCCAAGGCTTCAAACTATGGTAGCTTCAAGTGAAATCGTAATCAGAATCGTAATCCATTGAAGAAGCCAGATCGAATTCATATAGGTCAGAAAAACCAGAATTTAGGCTGCGGTGGGTAAGCAAGTTACATGTATGTATGCAAGTATGCCTGTCTGTATGTATGCATTGATGTATGTATGTATGTATGTATGTATGTATATATGACTGCATGTGTCGGCATTTAATATAGCACCTTTTAAGTACCTTAAAAGCCGTGCACGCGTGACTATCTAACTGATCTGAAGAAGTGTGTTTTAAGACAGGCAAAATATAATTATGCGCTGAACAGTCAAATGAAGTGTGTAATACATTGACGGAAAATGTTCAAGGATATATAAGTATTCCTCTTTTTTAAAAGAAAACAATCAGGTATACCTCAGAAGCTTTTTAAATTCCTTTTGAAACGTGCACATGTTATTATGAATCATATAAAGCCATCATGCACAAAAAGAATTTAATTAATAAGCGGATTTAGCAAAAGAATCCAAATTTTTGCAAGGAGGGGCAAACCATGTAGCACAAAATAAAACTTGCATCATTACATGGCATGAACGTTTCTTGTAAGGAAACAGGAAGGCATGGATTCTATAATAATAATAATAATAATAATAATAATAATAATAATAATAATAATAATAATAATAATAATAATAATAATAATAATAAAACAACAGCAACAGCAGCAGCAAGAACAATAATAATAATGATGATAATGATGATAATAATGTTAATAATAACAATAACAATAATATAAAATATGAAATGATAATAATAATGATAATGATGATGATGATTACGATGATAATAATAATAATAAAAAAACACCAGCAGCAGCAGCAGCAGCAACAACAACAATAATAACAACAACAACATTAATAATAATAGTAATTTCAACAGTCTACTTGTATACATGCATATGCTATGTTAACATATTTCGTCGCATCAGAAGCGACGTGTGGCCCTACTTCGCCCCCTAGTTGTCCGTTGCAATAAGCGTTCCTCGTCTGAAGTCTTTACGCGCTGCCACAGTTTTTTACGAGTTTCCCTCAGACGCGATTTAGAATTCTATCTATAAACATGGCCCAGCCGTTGCGCCCGATAGCTTCGGGATTTCGCTGCCAGATTGGGAAACCAGGTTCTGGCCGAGTTCGTGTATTTAGAGCGTGATTATCGGAGCATTTGCCTCGGGATGGAGCCGCTGCCTTTGAACACCATTTCCAATTACCGTTGATGGATTAAACTCGAGCGCGGCGCATTCGCTGCGCTTATAATTACGCACCGGCTGATTCGTATTTGTTCAGTCAAGCCGTCGAGGCCAATTTACTGCCGGAAATTATCGCCAACCGGCAAATCAATGAGCGTTTGTCTACATCCGGTTGCGGAGGACGGTGACTCTTATCCATCCATCTGCCGACTGCCCATCCTCAACCTCTACCTTCGCTCTCCCTCGCTTTTCTCTTCCCTCTCTCTCTCTCCCTCCGTCCACGCTTCCATCAAGACCCCTTTCTTTCGTTTCCTTTGATAATATTGGTTCTTCCTGGATGCAGCTGTAATCACTGTTTTGTCCAAGTCTGATTATCGATCAGTCGCTCGACGCATGCGCTCTCACAGGCGCCGAGGGATTCGGCTTAAGCGCCGGCTTCTTCGGTTTCTCATTACAGGAAAAATCTAATCGATTTGCCTGACAAGCATTTGTCCGGAATTCGATGCCGACAATTCTCAAACGCTAACGAAGCCCCCTCCTCCTCGTCCTCCTCCTCCTTCTCCTCCTCCTCTTACTCCTTCTCCTCCAGTTTACGGTCAGAATATATAGAAGACATTCCTCCGTCACTTCCTTCTTCCTCCCATCCATCTCCTCCTCCTCCCTCCCTCGATCCCCCCTCTGCTTTTTATCTTCTTTGTAGTCGAGCACTGGGCGCGAGCTCTTCCATCGTTCGCAATGAATAATTCAGTCATTATATTAATCAATATAGCAGCGGTAATCGAAGACCTGAATAGCTTCACGGAACAAAGGACAAATGGACGAATATATTGAAAGACGGACGGACGGACGGACGGACACACGGACGGACGGACATACGGACGGACAGATAGACAGACACATGGCCGGCCGGAAACACGGACGGACGGACGGACAGAAGGACGGACGGAAGTACGGAAGGACAGGCGGAAGGACGGACAGAAAGATAGACAGAAAGACACACGGACGGACGGACACACGGACGGACGGACACACGGACAGACAAAAGGACGGACAGAAGGACGGACAGACAGATAGACAGAAAGACATACGGACGGACGGACGGACGGAAGGACGGGCGGACGAACACGGGCGGACGGACGGAAGGACGGACGGACAGATAGACAGACACACGGACGGACGGACACACGGACGGACGGACAGACAGAAGGAGGAACGGAAGTACGGAAGGACGGACGGAAGAATGGATGCCGAGGGGGTGAACCTGACTGGAGGCGACGATTGTTGTCCAGAGAATAGTTCTGCGTGGGAGAAGGGAATCAGAGAATGTCTGAGGACACAAGAAGAAAAGGATGAACGAAGAACTGACTGAACAAATGAATTGCCCATTACGCATGATCGAATGGATTCGTACATTGATAGCATCTGGAAAAGCGGCTGGATATATACATACATGTACTATACATATTGGCCAATGTCTGTATATATGCATATAGGGTGACGCCTTTAATAATAACGATCTAAATGATTCAGTGTTTATATCTATCTATATCTATATATATATATATATATATATATATATATATATATATATATATATATATATATATATATATATATATATATATATATATTACACTCACATGAACACACACAAACACATATTTTACATTAAAAATTACTCATTTAGACCAACAATAATAATTAGAATTCTGAATCTTGGATAGGTTATGTTTGGCTTATGTGTCAGTAAGGAAAAAGCACGTTTCTTGCTGTTAACGAATTAGCAAAGAAACGACAATTTTTATGAATAATTTAATATTGAAAATCATTAATTTTAAACTATTTTTGAAACAATTCAGTCTATCAACCGTTTGGAAGCATTAAAGTTTAGCATTAACTTTATTTCAGCATATTACCAAACCGACATACAAAGGTTTTTTGTTCAAATAAATTTATTGAATACTCAGACATCTGAGCGCAGAAACGCGTGTGTGTATGTATATATGTATGTATGCATGTATGTATTTATGTATGTATGCATGTATGTATGTATGTTTTTATGTATGTATGTATGTATGTATGCATGTACGTATGTATGTATGCATGTATGCATGTATGTATGTATGTATGAATGCATGTATGTATGTATGTATTTATGTATGTATGTATGTATGCATGCATGTATGCATGTACGTATGTATGTATATATGCATGTATGCATGTATGTATGTATTTATGTATGTATGTATGTATGTATGCATGTACGTATGTATGTATGTATGTATGTATGTATGTATGTATGCATGTATGTATGTATGTATGTATACACTTAATATAGCGCCATTCAGTTGCCTGACAAAAGCTCTGCCTTTGCATGCTTTAAGTGGTATTAAAGTTTATTAAGAACAACACGCTCATTTATAAGCAAATAACGATAAAACTGAAAAGTCACCACTGGTGAACCCTCGTATACACGTAGAGCCCAACATGTTAAATCGGCCCATACACAACGTTTAACAGTTAACCAAACACTGTTAACTCAACCTAATTAAAACTAAACAGCCTCCACTGTAACTTCATGACGAAAAATTTCCTGGCAAACGAAGCTGAAGAAATGAAAACAGACATTGTTTACCAACCGTTGGCTGAAATTCTATTAAGATCAGTTGCTTCTAAGGGATTCCATTTAACAAAACTTCTTAGCAGATGATTTATACAAGCCTCGCCTAGCGAAGAAAAACATATGTGAGACCAAGGTTTACCATAACACGATCTCACAAGTAATCGATCTTCTTAGAACAACAATGATACAATCGCAAAAAACATAACGATATTTAAACACGATGATATCTACGATGCAGCTGCACTATACTGTATAGTCCTATGCTATGCTATGCTACACTATCATAAACTACACTTTACGATTCTATGCCACACTATACTATACTGCACTATACTGTACCATACTGTACAATATTATACTATTCTATTCTATACTATGCTATTCTATACTATATTATACTATACTATACTATACCATACTATACCATACTATACCATACTATACTATACTATTCTATGCTATTCTATACTATATTATACTATATTATACTATACTATACCATACTATACCATACTATACTATACTATACTATGCTATGTTATGACACATTATACCGTATCATACGATCCTATGACATACTATCCGTATTATGCTGTTTTATACTATATTCTACTACACTGTACTATACAATACTATACTATATCGTGCTACACTGTAACTGTAACTATGGGTATTCTATTCCGATGCAGAAGTTTACGAGTTCTGTGAGCGGGAGTTGTTTCGCGTGGCGTGTAAGGAGGATGAGGTCATAATCATCAACCATGGCCAATACGGTCGGATGCGTGAGAGCCGGTGCATATCGAAAAACTTTGGTGCCATGGGCTGCTTCACGAACGTACGGGAACTGCTGGACGTAACCTGTTCCGGACGGAGGAGCTGCGAGGCTACGGTGGCCACACTCGTTCCAGACAAGTCACAGCCGTGTCCCGACGACTTCCGGAGCTACCTTGAAGTGTCCTACGAGTGCGTCAAAGGTCAGTTACCTTCAAATCAATTTTTCTGGACGATAGTGCGTGATAGTCAAGTGGCTAGCGTGCTGGGCTGACAATCGTAAGGTCTGGGGTTCAAATCCCCATCAAGAGAGAAATTTGTTCCGAGATTTTGGATCTCCTTGCGCCCCATAGCCAATTTAGCTATAATGAGTACGCTACCGTACACTGTCAGTGAGAAGATCGGAGGGAAAGGACTGACCACCTCCTTCATATCATCATGATCCATGGGCCAAGAGTCCGTAGGTACCCTTCATATACCCTCCTCTTTCTCCTTCTCCTCCTTCTCCTCCTTCTCCTTCTCCTTCTTCTTCTTCTCCTCCTGCTTCTCCTCCTCTTCCTTCTTCTTCTTCTTCTTCTTCTTCTTCTTCTTCTTCTTCTTCGTCTTCTTCTTCTACTACTACTACTACTACTGCTGCTGCTGCTGTTGCTGCTGCTGCTGCTACTACTACTACTTCTACTACTACTACTATTCCTTCTTCTTCTTCTATTTCTTCTATTTCCTCAACCCTCACACTCCACGTCGCAATACGGTAGTGGTGGTGGTGGTGAAGGTAGTGGTTCCGGTAGTTAGGAGAACGAAGATGAGGAGGAGACGAGGCATTTTAAATACAAACGTCAGATCAAGCATTTGATCCTACGACAAAAATACCCCGTACATACATGCACAAGAACTCTTCTCTGTCTCTGTCTCTCTGTCTCTGTCTGTCTCTGTCTCTGTCTGTCTGTCTGTCTGCCTCTCTCTCTGACTGATTATGTTTCTCTCAGGGCCACAATTCGTCATTGATCTGGTAAGCATGAGCGTAGGAGGTGAATAATGACATAAAAGATACGTCATGGTCTGTTGCACATGATGGAACCGGACTCGGCTTGGTCACTGATCGATGGACCAGTCTACGAGTCCACTCTCATCTTTTATTCACAGAAATAACTAGCTGTCCGTTTCGCATGCATACGTCTGCTTGAGCTGACGCACTATCATTCATTCTTCACATTGTGTCTAACCAACTGAATTTGTGGTGACTTTCTCGGGTTTAACCTTTGGAATAATATATTTGCAATATGGCAACTTCGGCACAATTGACCCTTCACTCTGAATCAGGCCGCATGCAACCTGATTCTTGTCTATTTCTTCTTGTCTATTTCTTCTTGTCTATATCTTCTTGTCTATTTCTTTTTGTCTATTTCTTCTTGTCTATTTCTTCTTGTCCATTTCTTCTTTTTGTTCTATTTCAGCTTCTTATCAATTTCGCAAGTGGTTAAAAGACCATTCTGTTTGATTGTGGTCTTTAGTTGTCAGGCATGGATAAAGAGGTGCTATGTAGATGTGCAAATACGATTACGATTCATACAGGTTTGACAAGAACTGTTAATACAAAGGAATGTATGTCAGCTCATTTTATGAACACGCTCAATCGGATGACGTGGGGAATATTTGAACTCTCGCACAGCTGTATCGTATATTAGCACACATGCACAGCGTATAGGACCTGTTCAGGCAAGACTTACTGTTGATTGAGATTTAACCATCTGTGTAGTTCAGTTGCAGCCCGGATTCTTTGAAAGAGTGTTTCAGTAATCGCCGCAAAGCAAAACATCGGAGTAACTGCATATTATGCGTGGTAACTGACGTTCATGGAAAGAAAGGTTTAACACAAATTGAAAAGAAAAGCCATATTCGTGATTTGATGCAGAAAAAGGTCACATTAATTCGTACAAGAGATTATAAGTTAGTTTCCAGTTAATGATGCTGTTAATCATTCGTCATCTAGCAATAGCTTTTGGTACAGGGGGGACTATAATAAGCGGGACTTGGCAACACACTCATAACGTGTTGCCTAACGATGACACTTGAGTTATGCAACAAATCTGCAACATACTCATAACGTGTTGCCTGACGAAGACGATTGAGTTATACAACAAAAATGCAACACACTCATAACGTGTTTCCTAACGACGACGACTGAGTTATGCAACAAAAATGCAGCATACTTAAAACGTGTTGTCTAACGATGACGATTGAGTTATGCAACAAAAATGCAGCATACTTAAAACGTGTTGTCTAACGATGACGATTGAGTTATGCAACAAAAATGCAACATACTCATAACGTGTTGCCTAACGCTGACGAACGAGTTATGGCACAGAAAAGCAACATACGCATACATTGTTGTCTAGCGATACGGAAAAACGTTTTTTGCGATTTGAAAATGTCCTTCCGACCGCATAAAGGATTCTTAATTGACTAATTCCGTAATCAAGCGAACGACCAAAGAGACCGCTGCTCTGTGATTACCACATGCGTGATTAGTCCTCTTAAAATATGCAAGGCTACATAATGCACATATTAGAGGCTAAAGTGGAAAACAACTGGAAACAGTAAGAACTGCTTTCCGTTAGAGATATCGACTTGCTGCGTGTAGGACTCTCGAATTGTCAGTCAACGGTATCTGAAGCAGATACATACAATATTAAGCAGTTTCGCTACGGTTGCCAGATCCGACTGTAAACGCTTTTGTGATTTACAGAGGGCACGAAGTTGTTCGTGCAGCTCTGGCCCAGAACGTGACTGTCTGTGAGATTCTGGTGAAGCAAAAGAAAGGGGCTAATTGAATGCAGATAATTCGTTTTTATGTACTGAATGCGAGATGCGGATTATTCATTTGTAGTTCTTCTCTTGTGTGGGTAGGCTTTGAAAGAAAATCAAGGATTTAACGTTGGATGTCAGATATGAAACTACTCCGGCTTTCAATAAAGCACTATTACTTTATAACAGTAGCACAGACTTGGTATAAGTATGCATATATGTATCAAGACACTTAATATAGCGCTTTTTCGAGTTTTATGTGATACGGTCTGGGAAGGTGGAGCAGCCCAGGTGTTCAAGGGGAGCCAATGAGAACGATGTCTGCTAGCAACAAAACTGTAAGCCTCCTGTTCCAATTTGAAGAAGCTACAGTCGATCTATCAATTTTGACTCAGTCAAAAGTAATTAATACTGTTATAGCAATTAATTTATTTAAAAAGTAGTTAATACTGTTATAGCAAGTGAACGGATCATCGTGTGCAATAGATTGGATCATCTTGAAAGCCTTTTGTTTAAAGGTCTTGTAACTCACGATAGTTAGTACATCTTTCACAGAAATAATAGAATTTCATAGTGGCAGTGGGGTTAGTAGTGGTAGTAATGCTAATAGCACTAACAACACACGAGATAACAACTGACTCTTTAGAAATTACCTAGCACTGGAACTGACCAAACAATTTGGCTCTCGCAGACTTGATTTGATACAGCGCCGATGACTATAAGCTGGTCTGAGGCAGTTTTTGCGTGGCGCTGAAAAATTTCGGTGATTTACATTAATATTTACATTACCATTTTGTTACTCAGACTGGCTATAGACTATCGATTGGTCCAATTGACAAAATGTGCTCGTTTTTAAAACACGGATACATGGGGGGGGGTTGCCTCATAATTCATATTACACAGAATAGCAAAGATATTTGTTGTGATAAACGCCTTGCAGCTGCTATCCAGACTTTCAGTGTCACTGTCATCTTCTCTTTCTGCCTGCCTATCTGTCTGTCTGTCTGTCTTTATCTTGTATATGTTTCTGTCTCTGTCTCTTTTCCACATTCCTCGTTCTCTGTCTAACTATCTTTCTCTGTCCGTCTCTGTCTTTCTTTCTCTCTATCTGTGTCTCTACGAACCTCTCTATCTCTAAATCTCAATCCCTTTCGCTTCACAGAGCCGCAGTCGTCCAAGTCTCCGACTCAATCCAATTAACTCTCGCCATCAGTCACCGCATTTATTTCGCATCGTCCCTTTGTGTACAGAGGAACAAAACCCACTAATTACTGGCTACCGATCGTCGGCTAATTTCAAAGTCCACTGATTCATTACAGTCGTTCGTGTCGACAAGCAGTTTTGCAAATCGTCGGCCGTCATTGAAGTCCGTCAACCAACCGGTTACCTGTCGAGTCTCGTGACGGAAGAGACGGAGTGCGGGTCATTCGACAGTCCCTGGTGGCTGTCCGTGTCCCCCGGACAAAAGCTCAAGCTCTACCTGATCGACTTCGGCTACCCTCTGGCCAAGGATTCCGTCGCGGCCGCCCAGAAGTCCAACAACTGCCACGTGTTGGTCGTTCTGAAGGAGGCGTTTGCAAAGACTCCAGGAGAAAGCGAAACCATCTGCTCAAAGGGACTCAGAGAGCGACACATCTACACCTCACGAGACAACATCGTTGAGGCGAGGATCGTCCACCGGAAGCACAGTGCTACGTCGACGCCCAACCCACAGTTCCTGATCCGCTTTGAAGGTCAGTTACCCGGTTTCCGTCACGCTTTCGCACCTTTGATGTGACGTCCGGATGTTGTAATTTATTACACTACACCATTTTACATCGCGTTTAATCACACTGCGTTACATTGTACTACTTCAAGTTGCATTGCGTTGCATTACGTTGTATTGAGTTGTACTACATTATTTGGGTTGCATAAGGTTGCATTGCGTTGTATTACGTTGCATTACGCTGAATTGTGTTGCACTGCGTCAAAATAACCTTAGCATTTGGCCTTCATTGAAAAGCAATGGAAACGTTAATTAGAAGAAAGCTGATGGTGTTTGGGAACAACTGGGAAAACAGAAACCGAGACAAGAGCGCGTGTCTGATTTTCAGTCAGAGTTTGCTAGATTTGTTATTTGACAATACAACGAACGTGTCGGTCCTCCAGGTTTAGGGTGGTGTGTATGTACATCATGAAGTTTAATTAATCGAACAATAACCACCCATTGTAATCTGTCTGTCTGTCTGTCTGTCTGTCTGTCTGTCTGATAAAGAATTACGGTGCAAAACGTCTGCTTAAAATATTTTCGGATAAAAGGTGCACATTAGTAGGAATTAATAAGCTCTGCAAAAGCTTTACATAGCCTGATATTTCAAATGTATAAAATATTTAAAAACTACTTCAGGTATTGCAATGTGGTTTGTGGTTCTTTACTCCTGGCACCCCTTAGTAAATTACAGGCCTTTATGAAGAGACGGATTTCGGTAGGGGTGCATTTAGCGAATTCAATTAACTCGACTGATTGTGTAATGCACAGCTATCGTTTTGTCAGCAGATGCAATCAAAATTTCGTCTGTCTGACTTTAAATCCAGGATTTGTCCGCAAAACGTAGCTTTGGAATTCCCTTCCTGCATCAATGCGTTATGTCCAGTCTCTTGTGTCGTTTCGTTCTCGACTTAAGACTTACATTTATCAGTTGGCTCTTCCGCCGGAGGCTGCCAATCTGTCTTTGTGGATTCATCTTCTGGATATTGACCTGAATGCGGCCTAAATTTGATGCTCCATAAGTAGATGCCTTGTGCATTAAACACCGGCGCTCTAGAAGTTTCTAATTAATAATATTAGTTTCTAATTAATAATATTAATATTAATTTCTATTAATAATATTAATAATAACAACAAAAAACGATATCAGCTGAAGCGATCTTTAACTGGTTCCAGCTGTTGGCTGTCCAGACATTTACCCTCCGAGGAATGGCGGACTTCAGAAGGTCAAGGATGAGGTCATCCTCTGGTGCAATGACTCCGAATATGGATCCAGCGTCCGAGAACAGTGGCGACTGAAATGCGTCGGGAACCAGTGGATGGGAAACCAGAAAAACTGCACATCTGGTAAAAGCTTACGCAACATCAACAATTCCATAGATTAAGCATATGTAGATCTATTGTATACAATGGTCGAGTGATCGAGCGTTGGCCTTGTAAAGTTAAATGTGCAGATTTGAGCCTTTCAAGGCGGTCACGGTCAAAGGGACTTCGGCAAGCCCGTAACGAATTCTGAACTGGTCCTCAGTTCTAACGCAAATTATATGCAATGCATGACACATTATTCAAAAATCCGCGATGTTTTGTTATATAAACTGCATATACCATTGATTAATGTATCGTCATTATACATTAGCGCTATATAAATTTATAAATGATCATGGCATTCGCTCCTTAGAGGCTTGTCGTTGGTAATGACTGAAGGGTGATTGGCTGCTCTGCTACGAATTACTCGGCTGAATAAACTCTAGTCGAAAAAGAGGAGCTTCTAATTGCGGAGAGAAAATGCGCAGAAGAACTCGACTTCCTAATTGGATAGGTCTATAATAACGCCTCATTTCTTGAGCGGCTCTTACGCTTTCAGTAACTAAAGCATATAACATTAGTAGGCAGAAAGAGAGTATCATTCGTGGTTGGTAGGACTGGGGAAACCAACCGACAGGTGTGAAGAGAGTGCTAGAATTACGTATAATTTATTTAACACAATTCATTTTAAAGTAATTAATAATTAATTATCATTATTAATTAGAAACTTATATAGCGTCGGTGTTTATCGCACAAGGCATCAACCGATGGCGCACCAAATTCGAGCCGGAGTCAGGTCAACATCCACAGAGTCAGACCGCTGAAACAGAGAGGCAGCCTATAGCAACAGATGCGCTGAAGAAGCACAGTGATTAGAATCACAGGATTAGATTCCAATCACAATGCTAAACAAGAACCGAACTCTCTTAAACGAACTGCATATAACTTGCGGCAAGTTCGTCATCACGAATGTTGATCCGTTCCAAATCTGGATCTATGGTGATCTGGTTAACTACACCCGTACGTCAAGGCGCCTCTGAACGTGAGGATGGCGGTTTGCGTCCAAGTCGTGGCTTATTTCAAAGATATGAATCTCGGGCTAGCACGATCCGTGCACGGGGACCTTAAATGGCGTTGCGCCCATTCAAGCGGGCAGCGGTGGTGAAGGATCTCACCCGATAAATCCAGGAAAACCACAAATATCTCCCTTGTTGCATTCGTACTGCTGCTTGACGTTTCACATATTTATTTTATTTACACAAAGAAACAGTTAACTAAAAACTCTAGACAGTATTAAAATGCTGAGGGTTGGCTTGCTTTCCTATTAGGTGTTCCTCGTGCTCTGCGTTGTTTTTTACTTTGCACGCACCTGTTTCTATCGCTAAGGAGTCAGTCTCTGACGTCATACTATAAATATATTGCGCATGCGCATATGTGCCATGCCTATCTGCTGTCAAGAGCACGCTTGTTGCCGGAGACGATGTCAAAGGTGAGAAGAACTGTTTAACTCGTTGTATTCGAATGTTGCTCGCACAGACGACCGTTCTGCATCAAAGTCCAAATATTGCCTTAGGTCGAAAATCCTGTTTTTTTACAGCAGTAATTGCCGTCTGTGAGGCGACTCTTACTGACCATATCCGCGCGTACTTAAATAAGTTGTAAAGGCGCCTTATAAAAACGTTTAGATGCATAAACATAGCCTTAGCAGTGAGTAGGATCGTCACTGTTCAAAGTATCTCCCCTGGATGTCGAAAATGTATGCTTTATGGATACTGCACCGTTGTATTTCTCTCACGTCTGGCAGCATAGGAGGGAAATGGCGCCAACATTTTGTGTGCAGTGTTTTCACTAATGACACGCGCTCTCGGACAACGTGTGTATCAGGGCATTTATATAACGCCTTTTAAGACCCTCTCAAAGGGGCTGTAAGGACCACTCAAAGGTGGCGATGATGGATGATGACTATAGCGTCATGATGCCGGTCACGAAGCATAAAGACGGACGGCAGTGATATTGCTAAACAGCCTCGAGGGTAGCTCGGCTTTGACAAGGCAAAGACCAGAAGCTGCTAATCAGGACATTCGCTAGATGGCACTTCTGCGTCTATTAGTCAACAGATGGCGTCGTCAACGATCATCAACAGACTCAATATGTCGGCAAACAGAATTCTTGTGTAAACCCAAGGGTTTCTAGATTGACTTTGCGAACAGGGAACATAATCTGTAAGAAGACAGGACTCATTTTTTCTCCCATTCCCTGTGCCAAACCATCTATTCTCATTTGCCAACCATAAAGCCTGGACGTGGAACCGAACCTGACCATGTCTGCCTCCCCGATTTGCTATTTGACTAAGCCCCAATTGATGAGCTGGTCCCCACTTTTTTGGGCGCTGAAGAAATCGAGGGATAACAATTACGATTACCTTAATAAACACCAAGTTAAAATACTGAAAATAATTAGAGTAAGAGGTTTTATTCTAGTCTTGTGCACAGTGTGGTAGGATCGATATTTCAAACTCAACGATACAAGCCGCTAAGGATTTCGGAGTACCGCTGAGTAGGCGAGTTTGTTCTGGAAAAGGAGCTAAGCAAATTCACCAATATAACACAACCTCCACGATTTTGTACACTATGGCGTTGCTAAACTGGTCCGTACACAGGTACCTTAACTGGCGTGGCTCCCATTCAAATGGGCTGGAGTGGTGAAGGATTTCACCCGATTAATTCATTGAAAAAATGAGCAAGGTGGAGGCCATGCGGTCGATAGGCCTATAGAAAAACACGTACATTTACAGTTTAACTTAAAGAAGATGACTAAGGATACAGACAAACTAATGACGGGGTCTTCTTAAAACAACGACAGGTCTACAACATCCAACTTGTATACTGTCCCCCAGATCTGAGCTAACTGTAGAGATGAATTGTCTACAAATGCAAATGTATTGCACCCAACGCACCAAGCTGCAAATATCTGCAAATACTGTCATTGATGCGTCTTTTAATTGTCTTATTTGCAGCCGCACGCGTTGACGGAGCCGGTTACAGTGGTTGGCCAATATTTGATAAATCACACGGTATGTATGGAACACATCACGTGGACGACTTAGCTATAGGAGTGGGGTGGCGATTCGCTTCAGCACCACTTTTGGTTATATGTCGAAGCCCCACAGACAACTGCACAAGAAACGACGACTGAATAATGCTTCCTATTCCACGATAAAATTCTTTTCTTTTCCAAAAATCATTTCTTTTCCAAACATTTCTTTTCCAGAAATCTTATTCTGATTCTTCCTCTTCTCCTTGTCTCTCTCCTCGCTTCAATTTCAAACACCATCCACCGTAGACGTCCGACTGTCTGACTGCCTGACTCCTGGATCTTGACCTGGAATCGAACCCTTTTACCTATCGATTTTGTTTTGACTGAGCGCCTGTGAATAAGCAGATTCCGGCGACTTGGCTTTCGTTGGGCGCTGTAGAAATCTTGAGATTACCATTACGATTGTGATTACGATAAACGAGACGAATCCAATATTTCCATTGTTGTGATAGACAAACAATTCAATCGACTGTCGACAGAAATCTACAACGGTAACATTTCAATCAATCAAGCGACCTACATCTGTGGAATTGACTATTGTATTCATTGTAAGCTCATGATTATTAATTAATTACTGACCGGTTTCTAAATTGGTCATCATGTTTCCTTGCTTTTGTTAAGTGTGAGTGTATTTTGCTAACTCAGGCGTTCCCATATTGTTAGTCTTGGCCATAGCGCTGGCTGTTGGAATAACGATGGCAATCGTCGGATCTCTTTACCTGAGACAGTAAGCTGTTTTACTCGTTTATAGTTTATTGGTTTATAGTTCACTGGTTTATAGTTCACTGGTTTATAGTTCACTGGATTATAGTTCGCTGGTTTATAGTTCGCTGGTTTATAGTTCGCTGGTTTATAGTTCGCTGGTTTATAGTTCATTGGTTTATAGTTAACTGGTTTATAGTTCGCTGGTTTATAGTTCGCTGGTTTATAGTTCGCTGGTTTATAGTTAATTGGTTTATAGTTAACTGGTTTATAGTTCGCTGGTTTATAGTTCACTGGTTTATAGTTCATTGGTTTATAGTTCATTGGTTTATAGTTCACTGGTTTATAGTTCCTTGGTTTATAGTTCACTGGTTTATAGTTCACTGGTTTATAGTTCATTGGTTTATAGTTCGCTGGTTTATAGTTCATTGGTTTATAGTTCACTGGTTTACTAGCGCAGAGCATGTGCGCGGGTGTAAGGTAAAATATCCCTTTGGAAAATTCCCTCTCTCTCTCTCTCTCTCCCTTGTTCCTCTTCTGTCCCTCTTCCTGTATCTCTCCCTCTTCCTGGTCGAGTGGAAAGTGAATTTGTTCTCAAAATATTCGCTCGATGGCGCCAGCGTTACAACTGGCCTATTCTAGATGTACAACGCGAACCACAAACCACGTGCTCCTCTAAGCATATTGTTATATAGATACTTATACGGTTTCAAAGCAATCTAAAAACGAAACGATGAAACAGAAGATAATAGAATAGAACAAAATATAACAGAATAGAACACATTAGAATAAAATAGAACAGATTAGAACAGAATATAATAGAACAGAATAGAACAGAACAAAATGGAGTCCAGCAGAGCAGAGTACAGTAGGCCTACAGCACAGAAAAGGCGCTATATAATTCGCAATTGCGATTACAACCTTTCAATTAATTGGTTAATTACAGCCAACGCATCCAGAGATCCGAGTTGGGACGGGGTCCAGTAGACGTTCGGCCACAGAGACCAGCCTACGGCTACACGGAAAAGAGACAGCAGCAGCACCCGCAGCAGCAGCAGCAGCAGCAGCCACGCATCGAAGGGAACGCATTTCGACCAACATCGGACATTGACTCTTACCTGTCGAGCGAAAACGATTACTACAAGGCCTGGCAGGTCCAACGACCACCCGCCGCCCCCTTCGCCTCGAACGTAACTAGCGGAACGTTTCCGCTGACGTCATACGTTCTCCCGGTCGGCGCTGAGCGCAGCGGCGGGGGTACCGCCGATGAACAGATGGAGCATTTCATCGACCACGTTTACGAGAGTCCCAAGTTTCAAAAGAAGGAATCCGTATAGGCATCCTCTGTCTGTGCGGCCTCTTTCGGTCTCTTCGATTCGCCTTTCCTCAGAATGGAGGATTCTGTGGAAGTGACACAAATAGCGCGTCCACTGTGGTTTAGGCGTCTTACACGCTGGCAACGTTTAGTGTCAATTTTTGCGGTGCTTTTTTCAGATGGAACGCTCCGGAACGGCGTTCCGGCACCTTTTCTCGGCTAATAAAAATTTTAGTTTTTAATAAAAGAATTGCGTTACTAAGTTACTTTAATTATGTAATATAATGAAACTTATTTTAATTCAATTTCAGTGTTTACAACTTTACACTGTTTTCAGTGTTTATTGATTGATCAAAATAATGAAATTTTGGCACAAAATTTCATAATTGTTCAGTTTCGGAACCTTTTTTCTAGAAAAAAGCACTGGTTTTTGTAACCCCGAGTCACTGAGTCTCCAACCAAAAGTAGCAAATGTCTGTGTTTGTTATCATTGTTATTTACTTCAGGACTGGTTTAGCACTCGGTGATCTTCATCTAAGGCAGTTGCAAAAACCTGACACTAGGTGTCGCCAGCATATAAAGAAGTCTGAACCACAGAGGACGCACCATTTCTGTCGTTTCAATGAGTCGCCTCTTGCTCCGTTGTAAATAGTCACAGTTTGGAGTTGATAACGAATGCCAAACATGTGAAGAACAAACAAGTATTCTTTTCGCATCCGATGTACCTTCAGTGACTGACGGGAAAGAAGGCTTCCCACTTACTATTATATTATGTATAAAGGTCAATATATTCATCGAAATCCTATATATATATATAATATATAATATATAATATATAATATATAATATATAATATATAATATATAATATATAATATATAATATATAATACATAATATATAATATATAATATATAATATATAATATATAATATATAATATATAATATATAATATATAATATATAATATATAATATATAATATATAATATATAATATATATATATATATATAAGTAAAGCTCCCATGATCCACAGTGGAACATAGGGTAGACGCTCATATTCTATTGTTAGGCCACTGAGACGACACTGGACGAATCCCAAGGACCTGGACACGGGAACCAGTATATCGATGTAAGACTTGCCATTTACATCTTAGCTTACTCCGGTTACAGATTTTACGGCTAACTGGAGACAGACACAATATACATACATATATGTGTAGGCCTATATATTGTATGTGTATATATATGTAACATTCTCCTTCCACAGAATTTCCTTCTTCCTCTTACCCATTTCCGCTCCAATCCCAAACATCACCCACCGTAACTGTCACGCTGTCTCTCTGCCTGAATCTTGGATCTTGACCTGGAACAGAACACTTTTGCCTATAGATTTTGTTTTGACTGAGCGCCTGTGAATAAGCTGGTCCCCATGAAGTGGCTTTCGCTGGACGCTGTAGAGAACTCGTGATTACGATTACGATTACGATATATAAAGATGTATATTTACATATATTTATATGAATATATGTATGCCTACTTGAGCCGTCTAATTGTAGTCCTAGGGTCAACTCCAAGTAATTCCTAGACAGATTACTACCACCTGATGGAAAGTTCCATCTCAGCAGGAATGCCCAAATGAAAACAACGTCTAAAGCGCCGTCCATTGTAAATTTGGGTCCAGTCAACAGGGCAACGCGCATGCGCTTTCACAAACAATGCGTGATGTAGGCCAGGCCGTATACATCACCGTGTATAAAACGTGTTCTCACTGTTATCTGTCGTTCCTTCGGAAATAAGCTTTTACCAGATCTAATGTAATCTAATCTAATCTAATCTGATCTGATCTCATCTGGTCTAATGTAATGTAATCTAATCTAATCTAATCTAACCTAATCTAACCTAATCTAATCTAATCTAATCTAATCTAACCTAACCTAACATAATCTAATATAATCCAGTCTAAGCTAATCTAATCTAACCTAACCTAATCTAACCTAACCTAATCTAATCTAATCTCATCTAACCTAATCTAATCTAACCTAATCTAATCTAATCTAATCTAACCTAATTATACCTAATCTAATCTAATCTAACCTAACCTAATCCTATCCAATCCAATCTAATCTAATCTAATCTAATCTAATCTAATTTAACCTAACCTAACCTAGTCTAACCTAATCTAATCTAATCTAACCTAACCTAATTTAACCTAATCTAATCTAATCTAATTTAATCTAACCTAACCTAACCTTACCTAATCTAACCTAATCTAATCTAATCTAATCTAACCTAACTTAATCTAATCCAATCTAATCCAATCTAATCTAATCTAATATATAGCACCGTAATCATAATGCACAAGACAATTATGTACTTGAATTTTAATTCAAGATTGTAAGATTCTTGAATGTGTCGTTAAGAAGCGACCGAAGACTCACCTATCATCAAACTCTTCACCCTTTTTAGTCCACGTATCGCAAATTTCACTCCGCGGAGACGGTGTTTAACGACATCTTATGGGTGCGGGGGTTGTAGACTTCGACCTGACCTGACCTGACTTGACCTTATGCCATTTGCTACCAGACCCATATCCACTATAAAGACAATGCACACACACACAAACACACACACAAACACACACACAAACACACACACAAACACACACACACAAACACACACAGAAACACACACACAAATGCATATAGCCATAGGATTTGAGGTTAATATGATGTTCTGTAGTTGTGTTGTTGTGATCGTGTTTGTGCCTCATTCCAAAGATACTTTCACTCCAGGGAATACGCTTCTGAGAAGCTTCTATTGAGGCGTGAAGACAAGTGCGTTTTCTTTTAGGCCTACCTTTCATGATATACACTGAGATATGTAATTGCATTTATCTTTGATAATTAATTATCACGAATACATCTGCCAGGCATGCAGAGATACCTGGCTGAGATATCTCAGGCGATTATAGCTCATACAGACAGTACAACATATATGGATTAATTAATTAATTAATTTATTCATATTTATTCATTTGTTGCGCTTATTACGCGCGCAAGATCAGTAAACATGAATCTACGGCGCGAGACACAAACAACTTGCGGAAATACACATAGCACTCTCAGCAGGCTCGAAGCCGCAATCGTTATTTTACACACAGTACCCTAGCGAATAGGACACCGAGCCACACAATGGAATTCTGTTTATCTAAGTTGAGGTTTATTTATTTAAGTTCTGAATTGGTTCTGCATTCTTTTGGCAAAGTCCCCAAGCAGTCGGTCATAACGAGCTGCAGACGATTATTAGAAAGCAATGTATGTTCTTTAGTCTACTCCAAGCATTTACAAACAGACTGGCTCAGTGCTAGCGCAGCAAATATAAACAATCTCATGCATGACGCGATTTTAGTTGCACAAGTGCTCCTTTTTCGTCCAATGCGTAGAACTTGTTGCCCCTTGGCACGAAAACAACTGTCTGTGAAAGACATTAGGCGAAGGGACTGAATCGTACACCAGTTAGGCTAATGTTTATCCACAGGAATCTCTTTCACAGATGTTCAAACCAGTGTATGGCCCTCCTTTACACAATTTCTATCGCCTGATCATCAGCTGGGTTATATCTGGAGGAGCATCACGGCAAGTATAATAGTGCTTGTAGAGGAAAACGGAGGAATCAGTAAAACGTCAGTCTTCGATTGCGACATATTGAGAACTATATCATTAACTGAAAGAAAATGAAGTCGGAGTTGTTAATGAGATGTTGCTGCTTAACGTCGGCGATTTTAGTGATTCTAGCAATCGTGTCATTGTTTCCTTTGACGACACAGTCTAAGAAATCCATCCTCAGGGTAAGTTGAAACCGCTTTGCTATCGTCAAATCTGATCAAAGCTTTCGTTTTCAACGGCATCTGGAAGGTCCTTACAGCGCCTTCAACGTCCCAAGGGCCTTCTGGTTCTCTGATCTATCGGAATTCAATCCAGCTACTCCAAAGGAAGATGACAGGGCGGCAGAGAGGAGTGACCACATTCTCTCACGTGTCGTGTAACAACAAACAATTATGTTTACCGTTTACAAACAAACAGTTGTTTACCGTTTTTTACCTTACCTAACAATTAGAAGTTAAGGCTTTACCTTACTTGCCAGTTAGTAGCTAGGAATTTACCTTTTTAAAGCAGTTTGATAGTTAGTACTTAACCTTACTTGGCTGTTAATAGACATAACCTGATCACAATTTGCATCTCAACCATCATGATTCGGTGTGTCCACTTTCTAAGGAGCAGTAAGTTGTAAGTATTAAACAGTAGACAGACAATATGCCTCTTCCGCAGATCCTATCCTGATTCCTCTTCTCCTCCTCATTTATCCTGCAGATCCAATTCTAAACACCACCAACCTTTACGGTCTGATTGTCTGCCTGCCTGACTTTTGTATCCTGACCTGGAACCGAACCCTTCTTGCCTATCGATTTTGTTTCGACTTAGCGCCTGTGATAAAGCTGGTTCTGGCGACGTTGTTGTAGAAATCTCCAGTTTACGATTAAGATTACCATTAGTTTTTGGTTTCCGCGACTTAGCTTGGGTTGGGGCGCTGAAGAAATCGGGGGACTACGATTCCGGTCTGTTACCTTACATGTCTGAATGTTATGATCCTGCTGTTCACAGCCGCAAGCATCAGGTGTTGCAATGACATCACGAAAGATTCCTGTTTTCCGTCCGCTGAGAAGGCTGATCAAGAACTTCATACCGCTGAGAAAAGGGAGTATAACTCTTGTCTTTCAGCGGTCAGTTATGCCTCGTATGCGGTGGTTTCGTCAGACGGCCTCAAAGAATCTCCCGAATGCTGAACTTCCAAACATGATCAACGTCGAAGGTACACGAAGTTCTTGACTGGTTTTCCTCACTCTTTGTTATTTGTTCACTTTATTTTTGTTGATTTAAATTGGCAGAACAGGCTATAACTGTGAGTGCTTACTGATTAAATTCAATATTAAAGACAGCATTAAGAACCATTTCATGAAAACTACTACTCATCGTATCCATCGAACAAGAATTCATACATAGCGGGTAACACCCTAACATGGAATGGCCTCATTGAACTATACATAACTGAATATATACATACACACGCATATATATACCTCATTTCCTTTGTATACATAATTGAATACATATATACACATATATACATAATTTCCTTTGCATACATAACTGAATATACACACATATACACATAATTTCCTTTGTATATATATGGGGTTCGCGATAGTCAAGCGGTTAGTGTGCTGGATGGAAAGGTCGGGGGTTCAAATCCCTGTCGGGCAGAAATTTGTTTCAAGATTTCGGCTTGCGCTCCTAGCCAACTCAGCTGTAATGAGAACACTGACCGTACATTGTCAGTGGGAAGATCAGGGGGCAAGGGGTAGGACTAGACACCCGCCCTCATAACGCCGTGGTTAAGAAAAATGAAGTAGCTAACATTTCATACTCATGGCTGCCTCAGGGCAGGCTTAAAGGACTGCTCTCCTTCTCTTACTCATCCTCCTCTTCCTCTTCTTCCTCTTCCTTCTCTTACTCTTCCTCCTCTTCCTCTTCCTCCTCTTCCTCCTCTTCCTTCTCTTCCTCTTCTTCCTCCTGTTCCTGTTCCTCTTCTTCTTCTTCTTTTACGCATATACATGTACATATTCATTTTTATGCTGTTGTTGCTAATGATGATGATAACAACGATCATCATCATCACCGTCGTCGTCGTCGTCGTAGTCGTCATCAGGCTGTATTATTTGCGTTATATTAACAGGTGACCAGCGTTATAAGGTTCGTGTCATTTCCTCCTACGACATAAGCGCTGTGACACTGAGCGTCACCGGGATTGAGCAAAGCCACTTTCCTGTAAAGATCATCACCTGCTTCAGCATCGACAGCGCCCAGTTTCAGTACCAGCTGGACACAAAAATCGAGGACCAGACACAGAACAGAACGGAGATCCTCGACGGAATTCTCTGGACGGCGATCCCAGAAAGCGTCATCAAGTTCAACGACGTCGGTCAGCTGAGCGTGTCGTGCGCCGCGCGTCTTGAAAGCGAGAGTTCACGCTTCATCGACGAGCTGAACATCTACCGCAGCTACCTGGAGCGGAACCAGGTGAACGGAACAATCCAGGTGTCGTCCGTTGGAACAGGAAAGATCCACAGGGAACGTGACAACTACGTGGAGGAGTCGGGCAAGTATATGTACAAGGGAAGCCGCAAGGTGATGGGTGTGGGCCGAAGGCACCCGCACGTCCTCTACGAAGTCTCCTTCACGGTTCACAACGGATCATTGGACGACGTGGGTGTGTATACCTGCGCCGGAGAACGCGAAAAGGACCGCACGTACATCAGCTCCCTCGTCAAGGTCCTACAACAGCAGAAACCCGTGCTTATCCTACTGCCCTGCGGCGAAGAGACGGTGATCTATCCCTTGGGGCGGTCGCCAGGCGATGCGCTTCCCATCCAGATCCGCCTGGTTGAGGACCGACCAACATGCATCCGATGTCGCGTCTTCGACTACGAAACGGCCTGGGAACTCAAGGACCTGGAAGACGAGAGGAAGGCGATCAGTCTGACGAAGGACGGACAACAGCTGGTACGGTCGAAGGAGTCGCTTCACCTCGACTGGCACCTGAACGTCGCCGACGGCGGTCTCATCGAGCTGACCATCACCTTCCTCAATCCGTCCCCGTCAGACGTCGGCAGCTACCAGTGCTCCGCCAAGAACTCCCTCGGCAACGACACGGTCGTCTTCCGCGTCAGCTTCTCTCCCGCCTGAAGCAAAGATCCTGGAGTACTTTAAGACATGATAATGATTCTTAATACCAAAGGCCCGTTTCTCCTGATTGAACAAAAGATCCCGAAGTGCTCTAAGATATGCTACTGATTTCCTAATGCCCAAGACCCGTCTCTCCTTCCTGAACCAAAGATCCTGGATTACTTTCAGACATAACAATGATTCGTAATACCCAAGACTCGTTTCACCTGATTGAACAAACGATCCTGAGGTACTCTAAGATATGCCAATGATTCCTAATGCCCAAGGCCCGTCTATACTGCCTGAACCAAAGATCCTAAGATATGATGCTCCATGCTTCCTGATTACCTTTAGTAAAATAAAAGTTCCCTGTCCCATAGGGGCTTAGCAGAAGCCCTAATTTCATTTTCTTAGCCCCTTGAGCCGGCATGGACTAATCCCAAGGTCCAGGACGAGCAACCAGCGCATCGTTTACTTCCCAGCTTTTGTTGCCGCTTACTTCCCAGCTGACGCCAGGACCAAATCCTACTGCTAGTTGACAGAGATACGTATGAGTAAAGAACAAGTTCACGCCTTATCTTATAAACTACCAACCGCCTGGTGGCGCTGCAGTCAAAAAAGTTGTGCAAAATTAGCGAGGTCTTATTATTATTCAACGGATCCATTGCGCATTATCATCTGATCCTGACGGAGTTATGTGATTTATCCAGCATTCCGTTAGGTGGCGCCGTTGTCATCCCTGACCACCACACACTCGAGTTACACAACGAATGTAGGAACTGCCATATCTCAGCACGATCTAAGATCTTTGCTTTAACGATTATCACAGTTCATTGGTTTCGCCAGTCATGTATGGCTACAGGGTTTCTGCAATAATATAATCTTTTCTATATGCGTGTTTCTATTTAGAGTGTTTAAGAGAAGCTTCGAGAAATCCAGTTTGGACTCATCGCATCCAGCGCAAGAGGCAGTCTCTTGCAAAGGAAAAATAGCATCACAGCATTTTTGATCATGTTGACTGATGTAGCCTTGCTACTTATCCTTCGTCAAAATAGGTAGCGAATCTGCTATCTACATTAAAGGAGGTTATATTCTCGATTAACTTCAGTCTTTAGATAGAGTTTGATAAATTATTAATTAAATCAAACGTAATAGAACAGTGATTTTAAGTCACCTTTTCGGCATCATTTAAACTAAGAATATAAGTTTATTATCTTCCATCCTGAAAGGTAGTAATGCGACGTTCCTTTTGCAAAAGACGAAAGGTTTATTGCATCGGGTGCGATGAGTCCAAGATGGAATTCATGAAACTTCATTCAGTTCGACGAACTCGGATGTCGCACGAACTCAATCATAGCTACTCCACCGGTTGATCCTTAGATGGATAACTACCGGGAGGAAGTGAAGACCCTCGTAACGACCCCTTGCTGCTATTCCATATGCAAAACGTCATTGAGTCGCATGTAATCTCGACGATACCAAAATCCGCACAATCTCCAGTTCGATCGTTGGATCGTTAAAATGATCTAAATTCAAATAAACGTCCACTTCAACTATAGCGCAATATAGTTAGGCCCACAAAAGAACTCGATGCTCTATTGTTTAATAGTGTTCAACCTGTGGAGTTCGCATTCAGTCGATTCATTCTCTCCTGACGTCCGTAACATTGGATTTGCCTTTCGATTTTGTTTTGACTGAGCGCCTGTGAATAAGCTGGTGCCTGCGACTTAGCTTTCGTTGGGCGCTGTAGAAATCTCGAGATTACGATTACGATTACATTCGTATTCTTTAAACTAGTCCTTGCTGGATTTCAATTCGACGTGGCGTCATTAGTTTCAATAGTGACTGGCTACGTCATTAATGTGGCGTCATTAGTTTCCATAGTGACCGGTTACGTCATTAATGTGGCGTCATTCGTTTCCATAGTTATCGGTTACATAATTAATTCCACTATCATTGACTTCAGTTGAAATAATAGCCTGTCATTCTGAGATTGTATATATGTACTTACCTTTGCCCCTATGGTATAGGATAACTTTGTTAAAGGTGCCGATTTAATTATTTTTTAAATTTTGTAATAAAAATACTTTACACCAGCATGAACTCGCCACAACTGACCAGTCTACAAGACTGTATTCAGTTACTGTGCGATCAGAATTCGGAAATCGTTCATCGGTTGAAGACATAGCTCTAAGCGATGTTTACCTGTAGGTAACAATCATGTGACGATATGCGAATGTGTTTCCACTGTGAAAATGATAAGTATTCGCAGAAGCCCTAGGCATTCACGGTTTAACCTTGGAACCTAGGGGTATCCTCCCTAAGAAACCCTTTGACATGACGGGGTGCTTATACAATACGTTCACCTTTTGGTTCTGCATGAGTTTACTTTTCATAATCGTAATCGTAATCGTAAATTTGTATAGCGCATCTTCAAGGTAGCCTCATCAGAGGCGCTCCCGGCCCATCGTCCCAGAACTGGGGAATAATGCGGTTACTTTTCTTACATGTGCACATCTGTTCATTCTGCCTGAATTACATTACATAAGAAAATGTTAATGGCGCTTGGTTTGTACTCGGTGTTTTGCATGAATGTATGTACGCAAGAATGCATAGATAAATATACCTGCACATATACATACATACATCTATGCATAAGTACGTAGAGATATATACATGCATACATTACAGCATCCTTTTCTCGGCCTCGACGGTTCTACGGCGCCTTTTAAATCATCTTATTATGATTTATTACACCTACACATACATATAAAAATACATGATAAATAAATAAATAAATACATACATACATACATACATAAATACATACATAGATTCATACATAAATACATACATAGATTCATACATAAATACATACATATATAATTACATACATACATATATAGATACATACATACATACATACATATACACATGCATAAATACATTCATACATACATATACATATATAGATTCATACATAAATACACACATACATAAATACATATATGCATGCATAAATACATACATATATAAATACATACATACATATAAAGATACATACATAAATACATACATACACACAAACATACATACACACATACATATATGTACATATGAACACATACACGGACAAACTAAATCGATACGAAGCGACATCTGGCGGACAATGCACAAAACATTAATGCGTTGTGAACGGAGAACCACCGAACGTGCATTTGTGCATTGATAATTTCTCCAGTAATTGGTTTTACTATAACAATCAGGCATTACAACCATTGTTGTCGAGAACGTTGTCCGTTGCCATTTAAAGCAATAGTCGTTTCCGACTGCACAGCACACATTCAACGCTCTACGAATATAAAGGACATATCAATATTTGTTGATATCAGTTCTGTATCTCTTCTGGCATTATTATCCGCCATTAGCGCCAGAGGGAGTCCTGTCTTCATCCGGTTACTGTCTGAAATCGATGAGTTGGGTCAAAATAAACATCTCCAGTTGCATGTAAGCCGATGGCCATTACGCCAGTTCTTAGTTTTGATTGGAATGTGAGAGCAGTCGACTGATGCGATGCAATTATTGTAACTGACAATTTTTCTAGTTTCTTCTTAGTATCTCTCGAATGTTGTAAACCTATGTATGTATGTGTGTGCATGTATGTATGTATGTATGTATCTATGTATCTATATGTATGTATGTATGTATCTATGTATCTATATGTATGTATGTATGTATGTATGTATCTATATGTATGTATGTATGTATGTATGTATGCATATGTGTGTGTATCTGGCTGTTGATATAGCGCCTCTGTATAGCCTAACTAAGCCGTTATTACTAATTTATTTATCACAGAGTATCGGAAAATAGGAGGCCTTAGAATGTCAAAATGAATTTAAATAAGAAGTTTCAGGCTTCAGAAGCTCTACTTAATACATGATAATTATGATGTATAAATCACAAATGGACCAACGGCCATAAATATGGGAAACGGGATTTCCTCTATAAATCAGAAATCCCCGATCCAATTAACTTTACATTTGATAGGCCTGATTATGTTGCCGAAAGCTCCGCCTGCAAAAAATCTGAAAGCGATAGGAATACTGGTGGCGCCCCCACAACACCAAACATATACAAACTTTGTGTCTTTTTAGTTTTTTACTTCCAGGGAAACACAAACATCTGGACCATTTTTAACCAGTTTAAAGAAAACTATACCAAGCGGCAGATATTTCCTTAAAATAACGCTATATAGATACATTTTACATTACATAATAATTTACATTACATTTACATTACATAAAAATCGATCGTAACATGTGTTCAGTATACGAACTCTGAGTGTAGAAAACTCTGGTAAATTCACACATATAAATGAACGTAACGGCACAACGAGTAATAATATCTCCACGACTCAAGTACACGAAAGAACTACCGTCCAAATGTATGAACAGTTTGTTCCCTATTACAGAACCGTATACAAGTTCAAGCTGCTTGTGTCAGCCACTGATTATCGTAGCAATTTAAACCAAGAATAAAACAAAATATATTAAGAATAAAATAGACGGCAGGTTACTTCAAAGTCTTTCACATATATTTATTGAAATTGCACGAAGTATAATAATGTACAGATGCAACTTATGTATTCATGTACTTATGCACCTGTGTACCTATGCACTTATGTACCTATGTACACAGTTGTCAATGTTCGGAGGTCTGAATCGCCAGCATAAGAAACGGCGATTTCTGCGACTTAACCTGGAAAAGATCAATCTCTTTTACAGTTTACGTGCCGAAGGCTACGTTCGGTAAACGGTACCGTAATTGTGTCCTATATTACACTACCCTTTTGACAATAGTCACCAAAGGTTACTATTTGAAAGATGCCTCGGATGAAGCAGATACAAGACAACAGTTCCACAACACGCGACAACCATTCCTGCTGGCTTATGTCGCTTTACAACGAATTGTCAGCTGTTTATAACGTATCAGGATTTAAACCCTGAACTCAGAGACCAAAGGCAAATGTACAACAATCTGTACAGCACACTGCTTCGAATATATATATATATATTATATAAATATATATAATTGCCTTACATTTGTGCAGAACAAAAACTTTCAAAATATATAATTCTTAAACCATTATTATGATCATTCTTACTGCAGTAGTAAGTGATATATTATTAATATTTAAGGCCAATTACTGAAATAGTTCAGTAGTTAAACGATAGACAGAACGTCGATTTGAAAATCATTTGTCTGGACAGGTTAGGTTTTGAACCAGAAAATGCGTTTAGCTTTCTTTAATTCTGGACTAAGGAACGAGCTCCAAAATCTTAAATAGGTATAATATTTCTATGCTATTTGTGAATAGTAGGTCTAGATTTTAAGAGATGATTCTATGAGGTCCTGAGCTTGTTAGATTGATATGCTAAAGCATGTATATGAGACAACCCAAGAACTGGACAACCTCTCGTGACCTTTGGTATGATTCGGAAAAAAGAGTTTCATGATGCACTTGGATTTGAACCTCAGTGCAGAGTGAGAAGCGTAGAGAAACCAATGGGCCATCATACCACACAACTACAAAGTAATCAGGTGACGGGGATCTATTTAATCTGTCCCTTATAGGCTAAGAGCCAGAGCGAGAGCGAGAGAGAGAGAGAGAGAGAGAGAGAAAAAGAGAAAGGGAGAGAGAGATAGAGATAGATAGATAGATAGATAGACAGATAGATAGATAGATAGATAGATAGATAGATAGATAGATAGATAGATAGATAGATAGATAGATAGATAGATAGATAGATAGATAGATAGATAGATAGATAGATAGATAGATAGACAGATAGATAGACAGACAGACAGACAGGTAGATAGATAGATAGATAGATAGATAGATAGATAGATAGATAGATAGATAGATAGATAGATAGGTAGATAGATAGATAGATAGATAGATAGATAGATAGATAGATAGATAGATAGATAGATAGATAGATAGATAGATAGATAGATAGATAGATAGATAGATAGATAGATAGATAGATAGATAGATAGATAGAGATTGCTCTGTACATTGGTTGCGATCAAGCCGTATAAAAGATGGCGCCACTGGGGTGTTTACACCAAACCTGGTCCAGCGACTCTGAGAGACTGCGAACGTCGCCGTATGCATGAAAATGCTTTGATACATGCATTAAGTGACTTCAGCTTTATAAAAGTTGTAAAGATTTCAGCTTTATAAAAGTTGTAAAGCAGTGTAATTAATGATAAGTTAGATGATTAGATGATTATGTTTAATAGATGAGTTATTTAGCAGTTGGACGGAAGCTCATTAAACTCTTAGTACATACGTATAGTAACCCCTTTGTATTGTTGCAGATGTAATATAAACACTGCCGTTACAGTACACTTTCACTTACATTACGCTCAGATTACGGATATTTACAAATCGCTATGGTACAGTCTATGATGTCGTACATTTTCCATCGTACATCTATATTATTTAACACGCAGAAATAGATAATCGTCAAGTGAAATAGAATTCTAGTTGAGAATCAGTTTTTTAGTAAAATCAGAACGGTTAGCAGTGGCTACGTTTTGGCAACACAGCAACAGTTGTTCGCTATGAGTAGCGATGCAACGGTGACAACGGCAGAGGTGAGTACTAAGTCGTTGAGCAGACGGCTTCCGCTATCGACACCGCCAACGGAAGCCTGGGCATCTGAAACCGGACGAACATACACACGCCAAGGACCGATTACCACAACGTCCACTTTAATAGATTGACATATTGTAATGTAACGTAAATCTTATAAATTTCTCCGCGCCACACAGGAAGACCAGCTTATTTCTCGGCGCTCTGTCAAATCAAGTCCACAAGAGCCAGGTTAATTGTTGGGTCAGTTTCGGTGCCAAGTCATAAAGACAGGAGTGATGTGATGGTGTGTGGGGGTTTTGGTGATAGCACGAACAAGAGCATTCAATGCTAACTTAATAATTTAGACTGAGGTCAATGCCGAGCTTTCTATAATATATGGAGTTCAAGTTACCCACGCAGATAAACAGGGCAGTTGTTGGCATCGCGATGTGCTGTCGTCTCAGTGATTTATTCCATAACTATTTTGTTGTAGCATAGAAATACCTTTGCGTGTATAGGGGTAATTCATTCCATTCAAAATCTGTTGTTTATTTCTGTGTCTTTTTCTGTCGGTATACTCTAGATCAGCTGTTTGCTTCCTGTATGCTTGCCAATCTGTGTCTCTGTCTCTCGCCGTTATTCCACACATTAAAAGTGGATGTCTGTATCGATATCTCTGTTTATCCGCCTGTCTTTTCGTTCTCTTCTATGTTTTCTTTTTGTCTATCTCCCTGTCGATCTGTTCTTCTAACTCAACTTGAACAGAAGTCTACTGTTTTTGTGTGCAGTGTTCTGACTTCCACTTTAAAATGTGCATGCACGCTTATATGTATGCCACAGAACGTAAACGTAATGTACACAGCCTACGATTCCTCGCTCAGTCGATGGACATCAGGCGTGTTAACAAATGCATTACTTACTTACTTACTACACGTTTTTCTATATCGACCATACAGCCTCGACCCTGAAGTACCCGCAAGTAAGCCTATTCTGCACATTGGTCAATAAGATTTCATATACATCTTGAAAACGTGATCACCAATAGCTCAGTTAGCCTTTTCATTTTTCTCAGCAGGCGTGTATGGGTTTATCTTTCAGTGGGTCTTGAGCTTGGTTTCCTTTCGCTCAGAAATCCCGTTCTTGTAACTTTTTCAACTCATATTTTCTCGCGTCGTCTAACAAAGCCTCCAAAGCCTCTCCTCATAAATCCTCGTTAATCCCGTAGCTGAACAGGGTTCAGTGCTGAATGAGCTGCTTAATTAAGAGTGAGGAGTATTTACGAACAGCCAAAGCCCAAAAACAACTACCCGATTTCGGATCTGACAACTATTGTTGCCAAAACCATTAGTTGCCAAGACAGCGCTGTTGGGTGATTAGGTGTACTCAGCGGGAATCAGTCACTGAGCGAGGACTAATTACAGATTCATGCCGAGTGGATATCAACGTGTTTACATTAATTAACAATTGCTGCTGGAATGTAGTAAACTAGCTTTGTGCTAACATAACAATGCCGCTGACGATATTATTTAAACTAGCTGAGTCGTGACAGCTGATCAAACGAAACCTTGTTCACGAAAACAAAAACCCTGATCAGCAGACGAAAAAGCAAAGGTCAGGGTAAAATTAAGGTAAAGGCAAAGATAAGAGGTAGAGGTAAAATGTAAAGGTAAAGATAAAAGGCAAATGTAAAAGTAAAGGTAAAGTAAAGGTGAACGTAAAGGCAAAGGTAAAATGTGAAGGTAAGGATAAAAGGCAAATGTAACAGTAAAGGTAAAAATAAAGGTGAAAGTAATAGGTAAAAGCAACAGACTCTTTAGAAGCATGGTGATTTGGTCCCGAGGTCGAACATGCTTTGAGCAGAGGTACATAAGCAACTCAATAACATTATTCCTGTTTTGATATCAACCTTGAACATTTTAAACCAATACTCACCTCTTCTAAGAAGTTTACTCAGCCAGCCCATCTCCTATATGCTCGCAGTCTGAATTGAAATTGCTCATTGAACAGCCAGTGCAAAAGATATCGTTAGCAAGTTACTAAGCATAAGTTCATTCATTCATTCATTCATTCATTCATTCAGAACATTTATATAGCACCCCTTCAAGTAGTATGCCAGAGGAGCATCCAGCCCAGCTCCGGATAAACACAGTTTTTAAATGTTGGTAAAAACTGTATCTAGCATCCTTCGTTAGAAGTACTGAACAACCCTTCTGCTAAGACCACTATCCTTGCCAATCTTGTTTATGCTACGCATTAACCTTGTAATAGGACTGAGTCTTTAACCCAGATTATATTCTAAGGGGCTTGGTTTTTCCCCCGATCAGAGTCCGTCCAGCCTACCTGGATCTTTTCCTATGACGACAATCCTCGCCAGACTGGCTGATTCACCAAGGTCACTTCTTGAGACAACGCGGATATCGTATTTGCTTCCCGGAATCAGATTGGCTATTGAGGCCATCGCCGTCGCCCTGAAGTAACCCGTGGTTCTCCAGCGCCCTACTCCTACAAACGACAACACTGGCATAAGCGGAAGTAAGCCTTTGATATCCATTTGCGAAAGTTCGTTTATGCATTACTGATTTATCAGCGTCAGTGAAATCATCAAACTTTCATATCGCAATTATCAGTGCAGGAAACCGCAATGCTGGCGTTAACATAGTCAATCTAATAAGCTAGGCGTTATTATTATTATTATTATTATTATTATTATTATTATTATTATTATTATTATTATTATTATTATTATTATTATCATCATTATATTTACTTTATTCAGACTCAAGCTTATGAATGAATGAATGATTAAAAGACGAACGAATGAACGAAAAACAATTACACAAACAGATGTCATACTTATTAATATTATTATTTTTTTATTAGACAGAGCTTTATAGCGCTCGAACCTAACAACAGCCTCAAAGGCGCGTGCAACGACCCTAAAAAGTCCGACTGAGTAATACCGAATAATTTTCTAAGGAAAAAGTTTTGAATTTCAGATGGTGACAACACAAATGGGGGCCGGCAACAGCAAACAATAACAACAGCTGACTGAATATGTTTTGTGCACCGACAAAGACCCTCTAAAGTTACTGAATGAAAATAAAATCCGTCAGCAGTTCCCCCCAGGTAGGCCAAAATACTTAATATAGCGCCCTTAAGTCATTCTAAAAATGCTGCGCCTATGACTATCATAGATCTAAACAAGGGCATGTTAAGGTAGTTTGGAAACGTATTCTGAACAGAGTCAAATACAATAGGCAACGTGGAGAGGAAGTCTTCCAAACGTGGCGCTATATTAATTGCTCGATTACGAATACGATGAAGATGAAGTTGGAACTGACCTAGTTGTCTGTACTCGACGTAGAAGTCATCGACTGAAGGATCATACTCATCGAGAAAGATACTTATAGATGATGAATCAGGATACATGACTTTGAACGTCGGTTGAATTAGGTCTAGAAACGAAGAAAATCTTAAACGAAATAAATTTACATACGAACCAAATCTGGGAACGAATTAATTCATTAAACGAATGAAATTTATAAATGAAATTAAAGACGATGAATCGAAACTGGACGCTATGATTTTCAGCTCATCTTCTCCCTCTCCCCACTCTTTCTCTCTCTTTCTTTCTCTGTCTGTCTCTCTTTCTCTCTCTCTCTCTCTCTCTCTCTAGTCACTCTTCTCGCCTCACTTTCACTCTTCTTGCCTCTCTAGTCACTCTTCTTGCCTGTCTATAGTCACTCTTCTTGTCTCTCTAGTCACTCTTCTTGCCTGTCTATAGTCACTCTTCTTGCCTGTCTATAGTCACTCTTCTTGTCTCTCTAGTCACTCTTCTTGCCTGTTCCCTGTTCTCTCACTGTCTTTATGTCTGCTTTTCTCTAACCATCCATCATCACGCCTCTATCCATATTCATCCATTTATCCATCCATCCATTCATACATCCGTCCGTATGGAATCTTTGCACATTCGAAATTTGCCAATTTGCATTTACTTAAAAAACACTGCGTTTATTTTAATTATGACAAAGGACTATAAAATGCTATAAGTTGTGTATAGTTGTTAGTTCGCAAATTTAATTCTTTACTTTGTAGGTCATGAATGCGACCGGTTTTGGTTTCATTTAGTTAAGATGTCTCTAATCAACATTCAATGTTAAACATTCAATGAAGTCCCTCGTCGCCAACTGCACCATCTGTTTAATAGGCGGTCCTAATTAAGCGGGTCTTTGATCAATCTATATGTGCCGTTTGTACCTCATTAACCTGTTTTATTTCATGATAAACTTGTATATTTTTCAAGTTTATTGGGATCAACAAACGCAGATGAATGAAAAATACAAAAAATATACATATATATATATACATACGTACGTTTGCAAATGTACATTTGTGGAATTGTGGATATGTAAAGTACAAAAAATATACATATGTACGGTTATACCCTTGTACGTGCGTACACACACACACACACACACACACATATATATATTGTTAGAGTCGGCCCACACGGAAGACGTGGAGGCAAGGAGTGACGGAAGGATGGGCCGTCTCTTCAAGGAATGACTGAAGGATGGGCCGTCTCTTTGGGGGGCGTAACCCCAGAATCCCTATAAAAGGGGAAGTTTCTGTTAGTTGGCTGAGCTTGGCTAGTTAAGATAGGCTGAGTCCTTCGAGGCTGTGTTCCTGTTAGTCGCCAAGACTCCGTTTTCCGAGCTGATGTAAAGGTCCTCCGTCTGTAGGAGGAACCTGCGAGGTTTTGTGTTCGAGTTGTTCGCTGATGTAAAGACTTCGACTTGTAGCTTCTAAACAGCCGTCGACGTTCTGTCTGATGTCAGGTATTTTGTGATTTTGTGTTGTGCTAAAACCTCTTGCACGAGTAAATATACTTTTTATCTCTACCCAAGCGAGTTTATTGCGTTTTTGTTAAGACTAGCACACAACAATATATATATATATATATATATATATATATATATATATATATATATATATATATATATATATATATATATATATATATATATATATATATATGGGACAAAGGGAAGAAATGGTATGATAAACGCAAAGTTCGAACCTCGTTTAACTCCGATTCGGACTCGCTTGACGGGTCCCGCTGTCTCTGGGCTGTCGATGTCATCTCCGTTACGGGCTATGACTCTCATTTCGTAGATGACCCCCGGTTCCAGCCCCTCGATCAGCGTCCAGTTCCGCTGCGTCACCTCCTGCGACCGAGTCCAGGCAGGCTGACCTGAAACGAAGCAACGATAGAGGGCGCAAGAGGTCATTCATGCATTCAATCACTCGTTTGTTCATTTGTAAATTCATTCATTCATTCATTCAGAGCATTTGTGTAGCGCCCATTCAGATGTCTACTCGGAGGTCTCAACGTGCGTTACAGGTCGAGAACGGATTGCGCCGAACCAATTACTGCGAATAATATGAGAAATCAAACCGCAGAGAACAGGTCAAAGGGCATTTCCATTGTGCATGGGCGCAGCGATTCAAAGGTATTAAGTGCAATAGAACAAATAGTCGTCGATCCCAGTTGCCTTAGGAATGCTTAGGGATAGGAAAGCACATGCTTCGACTGTAAGTGAGTGAGCGAGCGAGCGAGTGAGTGAGTAAGTAAGTAAAGTAAGTAAGTAAATGGGCCCTTTGAGGGAAGATAGACACATAGGACGTGTCTCATTGCAACCCACTAGGCTGACATCTATGGCATCCGTAACTCCGTACACGAATGTACATATGTGGGGCTAAGTATCTAAAGAAATATTGCTTTCTACGTCTGCACCATTTTCACCGGATTTATTTTTGCTAAATTCGCCTTTATTCAGATAAGGAGTTTATTTGCATTATTTAGTTGATGATTGAGCAGCAGTTTGCAATGAATTAGAAATGTACCTCGAGTGTTGCGGATTTGGTGAAAAAATATCCGGATTTCATGTGACTCGATTACTGTGAATAATTGAATGCGTGGCGTGCAGTTATTTCTAACACAAAATCTTAATTGATTCCAATGTGTGTATGCATCAAGACACTTGATGTAGCGTCTTTAAACACTTCACAAAACGATGCATAAAATTATATCACGTGCCTCTTTTGGGGTAACTGGCTTCTATTTAATACCCATGAGGTGTTCCATTCAAAACTGAAGTCTCACCTTTTCAAGAAATCCCACCCTGATCTATCGAATCCGCTGCCTTCTCTTTTCTCTCAGCTTAAACACAACCCACCCTAACAGGTCCTTTCCCCTTCTCTGTTTGGTTTTCTGGCAACCGGACTTGGTTCTTGACATGACATCTTTGAACAACCCCACTGACTTGACGCAGCGCTCGTCAATAAGCTAGTGCCCAGCGCTTAGCTTTTAAATAGAGCTTTAGGAATTTGGAGTTTACGATTACGATTACGATTCAGAGGTTTTGTTGCTTTTTGCTGTGTTTCGAATGAAAATTTCTGTCATTCAGGTTATGCTAGATCTTCGTGAACTGTGTCTAGGCATGAACGGTCTAAACACATTAGTGACTGCTGTTATAAGTCATTACATTTAAGTGTGCGTGCGTGAATACTTCCTTGAGCAAGCAGAAGATTAACGACGTTTGAATATGGACGAAGTTCACTTTGTATATAGTCAATTCCGTGTGCACAGTTCGAGCCTCATTATAGAAGCCGCTGTCGCCAAGGAATAAGGCGTTAATGCTTCGACCAAGTGCCAAGTGCGTCTTGAATGACCGATTATAGCAGGCCGAACTACCTCAAATATCCATACATAAATCAATCAAGGCGTTCACGTCGTTCTATCGATCCAGCCATGCATGAACCGCATCTGCCAGCTTCTCTCTGAGCATCTGCAAACAATTAGCTCAAAACAGCCTTACCCCAATTGGAAAACCGTGCAAGAACACGGCCTGGTAATTTAAGACTAGAACTCGAACCTAGGATGCAGTTTTAAGTGCGGAACGGTAGTCTATCAGTGATCATGCGGTTGCTGGTTCGGCTCGTGTAACAACCCTGGGCAAGTTGTTTGCATACACCGTGTCTCTGTCACCAAGCAGTATACATGTACTTTGGTACCAGCGTAAGTTGGGAAGTAAACGGCAAGTCCTACGATGCGCTGGCCCCATGTCCGGGAACTTGGGTTTCGTTCATTGCCGGCTCAAGGGCCTAAAGCGAAGGAAAACGAGCACCTCCCCTACGTCTCATATCACGATCTCTTTCTAGGCTGACAAAAGGTAACGCGTTAAAGTGGTTGGCGAACTATTGAGCTCAGGTGTTTGCTGACTTTTGAGCAGAAATACAATGCCTTCCCTGGACTTAGCACTATATATATATATATATATATAGCCTTACTCTGTGACTCCTAGTTTTAAAAATTGGTAAAATTCTAAAGCTGAGAAGGTAAGATAATCAGTTAGAAGGAGGGCAGTCCCTTCAGCCAACACATATAAGGCAGCCATTGCCTTCATTACTAGCAGCTTCCTTTTTCTTAGCCCCGGCATATTATGGTGGGTGGTAAGTCCTCTCCTTCTCAACCAGATCTCCCCATCAACAGTGTACGGTCAGTTTTCTACAAGCGCAAGAAGTGGAACTTAAATCTCGACACATCTTTCTATTCTGGTTTGCACCCCAAAAATTGCAGCTAGAAGTCAACCAAAGCTATGCCTACTTTGCAGTTATAATTAGTAGTTAAACTAAACACTGCATTCTTTATATTCCAGACCCATATTCAGGTCAATCGCAAGCGAATCTGTATATATATAGTATATACATACATACATACATACATACATATACTCGGATGCCTACTAAAAAATTAATATTCGTGCTCTAAATTTCGCAGGTCGAATTTCCATGCGCTAAATGTTCTCCACTGAACATGTAAACTGCACACAGTCAGCCAATTGAACCGAAGTGCGACACCTTGTAAGCACTATATATATTTATCTGCATACGTAAAACTATATATATATAATATATAAAAGATCCTCTTTGACAATGGATGATCTACATATGCGATACTGTTTAAAATCGAGTGCTATCTTCTATACTCGAGATATAACCATTCCTATATTTAATAGGATGACTTGCATGTATATGTACATATATATATGTATATATATATATAATAGCTATGCTTGCGACATTGCGTGGGTGTATATGGGCATACATATACATATGCATCTAAGTACATGTATAGACTATTTAGATCCATGGAGTAGCTAAAAACGTAGGACCTACTAGAATGGAGAGGCGCCTGGCATCGCGTGGCTCAGTAGCAGCGCAGTGAGTGCATAACCTGATCGATAACGCTTCAGATGGCTAAGGTTGAGCGAGAGAGAGAGAGAGAGAGAGAGAGAGAGAGAGAGAGAGAGAGAGAGAGAGAGAGAGAGAGAGAGAGAGAGAGAGAGAGAGAGAGAGAGAGAGAGGGCATGAGATGGGGTGGTGGGCATCTCTATTCCACAATGGGCCATTTTCCCATTTACAAACGAAGACATACGACCCAGTTAGGTGGGATTCAATGCGGAACCATCGGCGAATCAGACCTCGATGCTATCAATCCACATCCACGTATCGCTAATGTCCTCAGCAAGGGACAGGAGTAGGAAGAGGACGAAGCAGAGGAGGAGTAAGATGAAGAAGAGGAGGAGAAAGAGGAAGAGCAGTAGGAAGAGGATGGAGGAGAGAATGAGAAAGACAAAGAGAAAAAAGAGGAAGCAGAAGAATGGGAGAAAGATAAAGAGGAGGAGGAGGCGGAAGACGAGGAGGAGAAGGAGAAGGAGGAGGAGAACAGGATGCGAAGAAGAGAGAAGAGGAGGATAAACAGGAAGATAAGAGAGAAGAGAAGGATAAAGAAAAGGACGAAAAAGAGCAGGAGGAAGAAGAGGGAGAATAGGAGAAGCAGGAAGAAATGAAGATAGAGAAGAAGAAACAGAAGTGAAAAAAGAAAAGAGAAGCAAGAAGGAGAGAAGAACGAAGAGGAAGAATAAGAGGAGAAGAATAAAGGTGAAAGGAAGGAGTAGAGTAGAAAAGAAGAAATAGTAGGATAAATGGAAGCGAGGAGTCGATAAAGAGGAAGAGGAGGTAGATGTAGCGGGTGAACAGGAGAAAGAAGGAGAAGAAAGGAGGGAAGAGGAAAAGAAGGAGAAGAAAGGAGGGAAGAGGAGTGAGAAGAGGAGGGAGGGAAGAGGAGAAGGAGAGGTAGAAGAAGAGAATAAATGTGGAGGACGACAAAGTGGAAGAGAAGAAGAAGGATCCCTGGCTCTGTAATTGAAAAGCTAACAACGACAAAGACCGACGCATGTAGTTTCCATGAACTCTCCACTGCAATCGAGCCAATGCAGTCTTCCTCGCGACCATCCGACGAAAACCGTGCGGCGTCCGTCCAGCGACCGTCGGGGTAATTGCTCTCATTTCCCGGAAACAGGGATTCAATTTTCGAGTCCCTGATGCAGGTATACACAGACGGCGACCGTGCTAGAATTCAGATCGGTCCTTCTCGTTTCGTCGCTATGCTGGGTCTTGTAATACGAAGCCGGAACCGATCTCTCTCCGCACCGGCTTATTATTAGAACGTACAGCCGACCGACCGAGTGACCGACGGAGTGACCGAGCGAGCGAGCGGTTGAATGGCTATGAAGATGGTACTGAGAACGTGCTGAATGGAGAGTTGGACAATTGCTTGAAGCAAAGGTTAGATGAGAAAGAGATGAACGGCGAAGGAGAGAAAACAGGAAAGAGAAGGACAGTCAGAACAGAAGAAAGAATAGAAAGAATGGAAAGAAAAAAGTTGAAAAAAACAGTTGAAAAACGTAAAAGCAAGCTCGAACGAAAAAAGAATGAAGCAATATAAAAAGAGACAAAGAAGAAAAAGAAATGGTTAGCATAAGGCAGAACTTTAAGAAACAGCTGAGAAGGATATTTAAGACACGTAAATCAAGAGGATAAAAACGAGAGAAAAAAGACAATTAAAAAAACAGTAAAAAGAATACACTAATTTGAATTAAAACAGAGTCATACACTAATCTGAATTAAAACAGAGTCATCTATAGTTAGCGCATGTCTAAATGAGCAATGCGAGTTTTAGAACATTTCTATTACCAATTTACTTTCGCACATGCGCTCTCAAAGACTATCGGATGTGACGAGAAGATATTCTTGGCGAGTAATAGTCTCAGCAACGTACTGGCGTTTTTCCTTTATTCTTTGATGAACAATTGAAAACGATAAACTAAATTAGTTTTGGCTTTTGATTGCTGTGCCAAATATGTGACTATAATCATCATCATTTGGTCGTTTGGTGGCGATGGGTGCGAATAAATATCTCCATTCTTTTCCGTTATATGTTAAATTAAGTGTTGTTCTCATGTTTAGTCTAAGTCTTGTTAAGTCTTCGTTCATGTTGTCTCAAACAGCGCAGTCCACGTGGTCTCCTTTTCCTTCGCTTTCCTACGCATCTTGCATGTTTATCTCACCGAAAAATCTCACCGTGTGAGATTTTGTGATTTGGAATTCTTTCCACATGACCAAACCACCGAAGTCTTCGCTGGAAGATTTCATCTGGCAGGGTTATCTGTATAACCAAGCACTGTCGTATTTCATAATTTCTGAGTTTTGCAGTCGTATATAAATACATACATACATACATACATACATACACACATACATACATACATACATACATACATGCATGCATACATACATACATACATACATACATACACACATACATACACACATACATACATACATACATACAAACATACATACACACATAGATGCATACATACATACATACATACAAACATACATACACACATACATACATACATACATACATGCATACATACATACATACATACATACATACATACACACATACATACACACATACATACATACATACATACATACATACATACATACATACATACATACAAACATACATACATACATACATACATGCATACATACAAACATGCATACATGTACATATGTATATATGCATATATATATACATGCAAACATACACACATACACATGCAGACAGACATACAGACATGCATACATGTACATATGTATAAGTATATATATACGCATATATATACATGCAAACATACATACACACATACATGCATACATACATACATACACACACGTACAGATGCTTTTGAACATTAATTTTCCCAGAACTCAGCGAAGAAAGCGACTTGTTCAGTCTATAAAGAGCTGCAGTCGTCGAGTTATCACATACTGTTACGACTCGAACATGCTTCGCCCAACACGCATTGTTTGTCGTCTACGGTAGTCTACGCTTCTGCCTTGGCGCTACATAATCGCGTCGAAAACCCCGATCGACAACGAAAATCCCTTTCTACTCGGACCGGATGTGGTCCATTAGCTGCGTTCGTTCGTTCATTGACGCGTCCATCAAGCGAGTCCTTCGGCTGAAAGGAATACCGGATCAAACTATATCGAACTACCCGTCCATCCATCCATCCATCCGTACTACCACCTACTGGCCCCCCCCCCCCCCGATTTCGCGCCAACTTGATGATAGTAACATCATCCCTTTATACTCTATGTAGAAATAAACAGCATAGATAGCTTATGTAAAAGATACAAAATAGATTGCATGAAATCTGACAAAAGGTGTTTTATGAATAATCAGGTATACAGACACGATCAGGTGTATCGATACTTACTTTAAAATGTATAAATGAGACAACGATGTAGGCCTCTTTGTATAAATACATAAAATATGGATAGCAGGCATACATATATCGTCTAAAGTAAAGTAAAGTATCCCATATCCCACAAGTGAGACTTAGGGGAGGATCTCATCTTTTCTAGGCCCTTGAGCCGGCAATGGACGCATCCCAAGGTCCTGGACAGGGGGCCAGCGCATCACAGGACTTACCGTTTACTTCTGCACCTTACACCGGTACGAAATTACACTGCTTGGTGACAGAGGCACAGTGTGCGCGAACAACTTGCTCAGGGTCGTTACACGGAGTCGAACCCGCAACCGCATGATCATAGACTAAAAGCGTTACCAATAGATCACCGTGCCCCACATATTCGGCGAGGAATCAATGTACATATACATACATATATATATATATATAATGGCACTGTTTATATAGCGCGCGGTTTTACTGAGTGTAGTGCAGGAGGGAAATTGGAACACGAGGAAACACTTGGACCTATGGATTGCTCGCAGCTGGAAACAAAGTAGATGACAAGGATATGGGACGAAAGGAGAGAGGATAGGGGAAGTGGAACAGCCGACGGCGAAAAGGAAAGAACAAGAAACAAGAGCGCCCTTCGCCAACAGAAACGCGTCAACGGTCACGTGATGACATCTCGTGAGGGTGTCGACATGACACGAATTCGCCAGAACAGACCTGGTTGCATTGAGTGCATGGATGTGTGACTGTGTATGTACGTGTATGTATGTATTTATGTATGTATGTATGCATGTATGTATGTATGTATGCATGTATGCATGCATGTATGTATGTATGTATGTATGCATGTATGTATATATGCATGTATGTATGTATGGATGCATGCATGCATGTATGTATGCATGCATGTATGTATGTATGTATGTATGCATGTATGTATGTATGCATGTATGTATGCATGCATGTATGTATGTATGCATGCATGTATGTATGTATGTATGTATAAACTCAGCCACTGTGCCACTCATTTGTTCTGCGTCTCTGGGTGAACATCTCCACGTCAATGTAAAGCGTAATGTAACACGAGGTAATGTAAACGTTCGCCTATTTATAAAGCGCTTGCTGGAAGTAAATGCAGTCAAAAGGAAGCTGGGCAGGTTCGAGAACGTTCGCTGTGCTATACTCCTATTCCGTTCAATAAAGATTGATTGAAGAGAGTTGTGTTATTGATTGATGCACGTGATGAAGGAGGGAGGGATGTCTGCTAAATGAAACCAGAGAAAGCGCTATATAATGAGCTAACTAAGGGCATGTTTACCCGTTCCATCATCGTAATTGGTGTCTTTCTAAAAGCACGTGTCATCAATATACAGCCAAAAACATTAAGCAATTTGATATGATGACTGCATGTGGCAGCCGAGGTTTCAACAGTGTGGCCTCTACATAGATATATAATCTTCATGAAGGTATAAGAAATACACACACACCTATACACACATACAAACACCGATACACACGCACGCACACACACACATATATATATTGTTCAGTTTGGGTGAGCAATAGTCTAGTGGCTAGCGATCTGGACTGTCAGTTGATAGGTCGGAGGTTCATTCCCAGCCAGGGCATGTATTTGTCTCGATATTTCAGCTCCACTTGCGCCCCCTAGTCAACTCAGCTATAATGAGTACACTACCGTACACTGTCAGTGGAAAATGATCAGGCGGCGAGGAAAAGGGTTGGCCACCCGCCCTCATATGCTGAGGCTAAGAAAAATGAAGTCGTTAAGTCATACTTATGGCTGCCTCAGGGCTAGCTTATGGGACTGCTCTTCCTCTTCTTCGTCTTCTTCTTCTTCATCTTACTCCTCCTCTTCCTCTTCCTCTTCCTCTTCCTCTTCCTCTTCCTCTTCCTCTTCCTCTTCCTCTTCCTCTTCCTCTTCCTCTTCCTCTTCCTCTTCCTCTTCCTCTTCCTCTTCCTCTTCCTCTTCCTCTTCCTCTTCCTCTTCCTCTTCCTCTTCTTCTTCTTTAGTTTAAAAACTTTTATTAATCGTTGTTGACAGTATTAATCCGACATTTTATGTGATGAGCCGAGAAGATAAAATGGTCCATGATCTGCCAGACGTTTTAAAAATTTAAAACTTATGTAATATTTAAATATTTAAAGTATTTTTATACATTTCAGTCTCGAGCGTTAATTAATATAAACATTGTCACAAAATCTTGACAGGAATCAATTAATTTAACATTTAACTATTCAATGATAAGTGGAAGCAATTAGGATTTTCAACGAATATCCCAACTGTGTATATTTCAATAGTTCCGTGTTAAATTGAAGGTGAAATCTAATAAACAGAGATAGAGAACCATAAATACCCATAAATTGCTAAAATAAATGGTTACAGAAACAAAGTAATGAGTTAACGCAAAGGAAGTTAATATGTCATATAATGTTAATTAATAATAATATTGTCATTTTTTATATAATTTAATATAATGTCATTTTCTCGTTAAACCTAAGTTGACTCTAAGGGAAGTCTAGGAAATATTGCTAAACCGCCGACAGACATCGAAAGATCAAAGGACGACGGGAAAAATTGAGGATTAGGCAAGGGAGGATAAAGAGGAGGAGGAAGAAGAAGAGGAGGAGGAGAGAAAGACAGCGAGAGAGAGAAAGGGAGGAAGAAAAAAAACAGAAGGAGGATAAAGGAGGTAGAGCGAAGACAAGGAGAAGAGAAAGAAGGAGAGTTAAAGATGTAAAAAAGAGGATAAATATGTAAAAAATTGAATAAGTAATGCATTTGTTAACATGGGATAAAGAGGAAAGACGAAGAAGAAATAAAAGCAGAGGAATCATAAAATTAGGACTGAGAACATGAAAGAATTACTTAAGTTTATATTTGGGTTTTCTATGAAATTTTCAAGAAATCTTTAGGTTATTTTCAGAAAGGCTTTAATTTGACGTCTACAGACAACATTCGTAACATCTTCATCGCGTAAAAATAAACCAATAGCAAAAGAGATAACTCCACATATCAATTGTTATTATGCTTAATGAGGTAACTCCACTGACCAAGCATAGTCTCATTCTTCATAGGTCAAAATAGGTGGATTTACTAAGCTTTACTAATCTTCTCTCTTCCTGGCTGGAATTAATCCCTCCTATAGGGTGGGGCAAATATCCTCTTTCTTCAGTCTGAGGAACTTTAGATCTTGTGAGTCATTTCTTCTTTTGTCCTCCTCGACTGCGGTATTATTCTTCATAGGTCTAAATAGGTAATCGGGCTTAACAAGCACAGTAGTATTATTAACAGGCCTAAAGTGGTAACTGCTGCCTTCGCGTAGTGTTACTCTTCATAGGTCCCAATAGGTAATTGGACATACCAAACACAGTGTTATTCCTCATAAGTCTAAAGAGGTATCTAGACCTACCAAGGACAGTGTTATACCTCGCAAATCTAAAGAGGTATCTGGACCTACCAAGGACAGTGTTATACCTCACAAATCTAAAGAGGTATCTGGACCTACCAAGCACAGTGTTATACCTCATAAATCTAAAGAGGTACACTGTATATGGTCTTACCGAGCTTGCGGTACTGGACGGTGAAGACGGTCCCTGGAATGCCATCTTCCGACATAAACCAAGTGACGTTCAGGGTTCTTTTGCTGATGTTCGTCGTCGTGAAGAGAGGAGCCGCCGGAGCTGAAAACAAAAAAAAACATAATAATAATTAATAATGATAAATAATTGCGCCAGTTAATGACTGATGATTAATGGAAAATCAGCGCTAATGACATGTAGATGCTATACTGGCCGGGATAACTATACTACGAATATATAATAAAACTCCATTAATTGCAAGGAAATGTATATGTATGTATGTATCTATGTATTTGTGTATGTATGTATGTAATTGTGTATGTTTGTATATTTGCAAGTACTTACGTATGCATGTATGCATGTGTGTACGTATGTACGAGTGCATGTATGTACGTGTGTATATTTGTATGTCTGGACACTTACATAGCGCCTTTAACTCTTCAGTTTCCTAGTGATGGAACTTTGATTCCAGATGCTTTACGAGGCCCCAGCGCTTTCGAGGGGTTCATAAAATGCACTTTATGAAATTACAGATACATACATGCATGCATACATACATACATACATACATACATACATGCACACATACATGCATGCATACGTTCCTTCACTGTCGCCGGACCCATTGCGTGGAACAGTCTTCCTGAGAATGTGACGAATGCCCCATCGCTGGACACATTCATGTCACGACTCAAGACACATCTTTTTAGGATATCTTATGACTGCAGTTGATTTTTGTATTTTTTTAAACCCTTGTACAGCGCCCTTTTCTTCGGCCTCGGCTGTGCTACGGCGCTATATAAATTGTCTTATTATTATTATACGTACATACATACATGTATACGTAAGTGTTTGATCAGGCGTGTTACTCACGGCCTTCTTGAAGAGTGCGCGCTTCGGTGACGACAGCCGGACCGTGTCCGACGCTCGTTCTGCCGGAGATGCTGAGACGATATGTGTGCTGAGGCAACAGACCCTTCAGCGTCAGCCGCAGCAGATTCGGTTCATCGACTGGGACGGCGAAATCCTTGTTGTGGACCGGGGAGTCCGGTGGGTTGATCACTGCAATGCACACCAATCCATCCAGTCATCCACACAGCCAGTCTTAATTCATACAACACAACCGATTCCATATCTATTAAGTTTCAGGGAGTCTGTGTTCATGTTGCCTGTGCATTTATGATGATGATGACGACGACGACGACGATGATGATGATGATGAGTTCTCTGCCCGAAGGCAGGTCCATTGGCTTTATGCCACCCGGGGATGAGATGAGTGAGGTGGTTTCCCGTTGCCTTCCTCACAGACAATTGTGGGTGAGCAGCTTGTCCGAGATCGCTACGTATGCAGTGGCTTGAGGCAGAATCGAACCCGCAACCCTTTGGTTACGAGGCACCGATCGTACCAATACACCACCGCGTCCCACTTGTGCATTTATAACCTGCCTAAATTCTCGCACATATCGGGGTATTTACGAGATACACTGCATTGGCTCCCTGTTGAGGAAAGAATTAGATTCAAGATCCTCTTCTTGGGGTGAGCAGCCATGGTCGGGACGCCCCCATAAGACACCAGGAAGCCCTGTGTTCCAGTCTCAGGTCAGCCTGGTCGACGACCGTTGCCTTGTGCAGCCCGTGGGAACCTTCTTGCCTCACGCTGCCGTACTGCAACTCGAGCCCCTTGCACTTTCTCGTCTATGTACTGGACCCCCCTTTCTTGAAGTCTTCCGATAAAAATCCGAGCTGTTCCAGCCAATGCACAAGAAATATTTTCAGCCAAACTTAAGACGCATCTTCTTAGAACTGTTAGATAGCCATGTTCCAGTGTTCTATTGAGAGATACACAAAAGGCGCTATATAAATTTTCAGATACTAATACATAATATGTACATATGTATATATGGAGCGACCCAATAGACTTAATTATAGTCTACGGATGTCTGTATATATATATATATATATATATATATATATATGTGTGTGTAACGTAATCGCCTGGCATGTTATAGATTAAAAGTAGGGTTACTATAATATGGATAGTCTTTGTTTTCCGTCCATTAGCTTCCACCAGACTGGCTTTTTCCCTTTATATGCCAAGGAGCACCATGCATGTATGTATGCATGCATGTCGCTCTGTGTTTACATTAGCGTAATGAGTATCAGTAGGTGTCTATGAGTGAAAGTGTGCAACCTAAGAACACCTTAATGTGGATGTAGCTACATGAAAAGGCTGGAGTCAGGTGTGAGATGTTTCAATATGAAACTGCTAAATCGAGAATGCATCTATCATGCACTTAATAACGCCCTCTGGGAACAATTTTTGTGTCATCCTCCTTCAAAATAGGTAGTTCGATCCAGACGTAGATTTCGTACTGTATTGGTTTGATTATATGATCGGCAGGCGATAGGTGTCGCTGTCTTAATATCTAATGACGTCATTCTTCATGGTTCTCTGGTCTCTCGCGTAATTCTGAGGGTCTCTTATGATCACGGATTCGGCGAGTTTCATTAAGCCAGCCTCCTGATAATTTTAATTCTACAGAACTACAATCATTAATCATCTAAGTGTTGAATTTGTGGTTTCATTTTGTAAACGATTTTCGGTTTCCTTTTCTCACCTCTAAATCGTTCCCTCTTTCTTGTCCCTTTCCGCTTCTTCTTTTCTTAGCATTCATTTTCTGTTTATTTATTTATATTTATTTTATATTTTACTTAAAGCACTTACTACGCGCGCAATGTCAGTACACCTGACTCTGATGCGCGGATGTATGTTCGCTAGAGACCAAGATGGAATCATGCAAAAGCCAGGATGAAGTAGTGAGTCTTAACAAGTGAGTTAAAAGATGATAGGGAGTTTGGAAGTCAGGCCTTTGTGGATGACGATTAAATTAATAGGTTAATATTAAGTTTTAAACGAACAGATTCTGACCGAATGTTTCTTCGTCTTACCCGTGTAAGTCAGGGTGTAGCCGAGGAACATTCCGTTGAGTGCTGTCGGCTTCTCCCAGGCCAGACGAAGCAGGTTGAAGCCTCGCCCTATGACGCTGAAGTGGCCCACCGGACCAGGCACTGAAGACACGTCAGGTAATGTAATGTAATGCTGCGCTTTGCTAAGCTGTGATGTGCTATGCTATGCTATGTAATGTTTCATAGTGTGATGCTATGCTCTGCTATGATATGCTATGTATTGTGTCATAGAGTAATGCTATGTAATGTGTCATAGTGTAATGCTATGCTATGCTATGTAATGTGTCATAGTGTGATGCTATGCTCTGCTATGATATGCTATGTATTGTGTCATAGAGTAATGCTATGCTATGCTAGGTAATGTGTCATAGTGTAATGCTCTGCTATGATATGCTATGTAATATGTCATAGTGTAATGCTATGCTATGCTATGTAATGTGTCATAGTGTAATGCTATGCTATGCTGTGTAATGTGTCATAGTGTGATGCTATGCTCTGCTATGATATGCTATGTATTGTGTCATAGAGTAATGCTATGCATTGTTGCTGTCGGACAGTTATAGAAGGGGAAGAGAAAAGCTGTCCCTTAAGTCGATCTCGAGAGACAACTGTAGGTATGAATGATTCGAGGGAAAGAGAAACAGAAGAAGAGATCGCGCCGCCAAGTTGGCCCCAAATTTGCTTTATTGGTTGGACATTTGAGCATCTGGCTCAGTGATTTTCGTTCGTTTGGACTTTTGATGTGACCTAGTATGCTTTCTTGGAGTTATATCTCTCTTTAGCCGTCGTTTTTGAGTGTTTTCGACGGTGTTCGGACGCTTGTTATTGAAGTTGCGTGCGCCGCCAGTGGATATCCGTGGGGTGGCTCTGCGTGCTTGTGGGAGCTCGTCAGCGGTGACTCTTCTAATATTCTGAGCACAGTTCGCTTATTGACTAACTCTTTTTCTTAATGACTTTGACATAATTTAGGCTTTTACCCGCAGGCTGTGTTTTTAAGTGAGATGTTTAAAAGGCGCTATACTAAGTGTCTGTATATATATATATATACACACACACACCTACGCTGGATACACATATAAACGAAAACATAACAAGACTTGGACTAAACATGAAAAAAGCACCAACTTTGACAAATGACCACAAAAACAGAAGCCCATCGCCGTTAAAAGGCTTACGTCAGGAACTGATGATGATGATGATGATGACGACGACGACCACGAAAATGAAACCGCATCAGATGTGATGTCAGGTAAATTTCCATTTCGAAACAGTTCTTGCATTATGCATTGTATGTATGTAGACTGCATTTGCCCACATCTACTGTTATGTGTCTAAGTCTGTATGTATCAATATAAATGACTTCCTTAAAGGTCTACACAGACCACATCCTCACAGGGCCACATAATTCATAATCCTCACTGCATTTGTGATTTTGTGTACTTTACCCTCAGGTCCAATCGTATGTATTACAGTATGACGCTAATTATCGCTAAGAAGATTCCAACCCAGTTCTCTTGTGTCCTGTGTCCATATGTATCGTCTATGTGTAGGTCTGTTATATCGGACAATCGAAAATACATACATACATACATATACACATACATACATACAGACATACATACATATACACATACATACATACATATACACATACATACATCTACACATACATAAATATATACATACATACATATTCAAGATATACATGCATACATACATATACGCATATATATTCATACGTACATATATACATATATACATACATATATATATATACATACATAAATACATATATACATGCACACACATATATGCATATATACATACATACATACATTTGCATACATATATACATGCATACTTACATACATAAATACATACATACATACATACATGCATATGCATGTAATACTTTGTGTATGTGTTTTGACTGTCTGGTGCTGACGTAGCAAATATCTCTGGTTGTGTACAGAATTGTTAAACTCCCCGGCAATTACTTAAAGACTAAACCTGGACACGACAGGGTGACATAGATCAACCCGAGTCTCGGGGTCGGCTCCCATTTGTCGCCTGTATATTACTAGGGCTTAGAATCAGTCTCTCTATATATCTCTCTCTTCCTCTTCCTCTCTCTCTCTCTCTGTCTCACTCTCTCTCATTCTTTATCTCTCTCTTTCTTTCTGTCTGAGCCAAAATCTCTGTTTTTCTCTTTCCTTTTCTTTCTTACCGTTATTACTTCTCTCCTTCCTCCTCTTTCTTTCTTCTCTGGCTCACTTTCTGTCTGTCTATGTGTCTGTCTTTGGGTCTGTTTGCATGTATGTCTGAATGTATGTTTGTTTCTGTGTACCTATATGTCTGTCTATCCTCATACTCATTGCACCCTTCCCTGCCTAGGCTGGAGTTATACATCGTCTTCCGGCCACTACGTAAAACTTTAGCTCTCATATCGCTTATCTTTCTTTTTACCCCTTATTCCCTTTAACTTCTTTAATACCCTGAACTTTTCCCAATGAATTTCTATTACGCGTTGATTCTTCTACGCCTTGATACCGCACCCAAAACAAACACAGTCGCTTGTTTTAACTGCGGAATCGGGTTCAGACATGGCATAATACTGCAAATCCAAAAGACCATTATCTGAGTAAGAACATTCAACCAGTCGGGTTTCTAGGATTTGAATTTAGTAAAATAGTTAAACCTGGTCATTTATTGGAAACGAAGCAGGCAAACATGAGTACCCCAAACTTAAGGGAGGGGACATACGTCCAATACGACCCCTTCGGAATCCGCTACAGCGTTGGACAATTAAGACACACTAATGAAATGCAATTATCGTAAACTCCAAAATTTCTAAATCAAAATTTTTAAGTCGCTGTTACTACTCCTCATAACCTACCTCCTACTCTGCGCACTTCCTTCCTGGTATGACGCTCCCATCCACCTATTCCTTTAGGCCCCTTACTCCTCATCCTTCCTCCAACTCCTTACCCTTCCTACTCTTCCTCCTACTCCTCGCTCTTCTTCCTACTTCTCCTACTCCTCCCACTCCTTAGCTCCTTCCTCCTACTCCTCGCCTTTCTCCTACTCCTCCCACTCTTCCTACTCCTACTCTTCCTCCTACTTCGCATGTCCTTCCTCCTACTCCTCACCTTCTTCTCCTCCTCCTACTCTTCCTACTCTTCCTAATCCTCACCTCCTTCCTCCTACTCATCGCCTTTCTCCTACTCCTCTTACTCCTCCTCTTCTTTCTCCTATTTGTCCTTTTCTTCCTCCTATTCCTCGCCCTTCTCCTACTCCTCCACGCACTGCGTCCTACTCCTCACTGGCCGATGGCCATCCGTCGTCCATTCCATTCTCGTCAATTAGATGCCGGCCACTCGGACAGGCTTCGTTAACCTCAGTCCCTCCATCACGAGCACAATACTTCCTGCATCTATTTCAATTGACTCCCATTTACGACCGACGCGCAACTGCGCTCGCTGCTGACAAAGCTTAACCAAGGGGTCCAGGCCACTGGCTCCCAGGTCTGGTCCATCGGCGGAACGACAGACGGCTCGATTCAGACCGTTCGCTCTCCCTTCCAGTCATAAGGTTCTGAGTTAAATCCACCTCCAAACGTTCGGAATCTGTGCAGTAAACTTAGAGTGACGCCAAGAGATGAATACCTAGGGACCGACTAATTCTCTCGATTCACGAACCTGTACACACGTGCTTGTTAGGAAGTTCTCTTTTCATGAATCGTTTTTCATTAAAACACTCTCTTAGTGCTTTTAATCGTCCTTTTTAATTCTGTTTTGCCTAGAACTTCGTTATTCTCGAGTCTTGCCTTTGTCTAGTATTTGGTTATTTCTGTTCAGTTCTGATTTACTTGGAATTTAGATATTCTTTTCCTGTTCGGTTCTGATTTACTTAGCACTTAGTTGTTCTTTTTCTGTTCGGTTCTGATTTACTTAGAACTTAGTTGTTCTCTTTCTGTTCGGTTCTGATTTACTTAGAATTTAGTTGTTCTCTTTCTGTTTGGTTCTGATTTACTTAGAATTTAGTTGTTCTCTTTCTGTTCGGTTCTGATTCACTTAGAATTTAGTTGTTCTCTTTCTGTTTGGTTCTGATTTACTTAGAATTTAGTTGTTCTCTTTCTGTTTGGTTCTGATTTACTTAGAATTTAGTTGTTCTCTTTCTGTTTGGTTCTGATTTACTTAGAATTTAGTTGTTCTTTTTCTGTTCAGTTCTGATTAACTTAGAATTTAGTTGTTCTTATTCTGTTCGGTTCTGATTCACTTAGAATTTAGTTGTTCTCTTTCTGTTCGGTTCTGATTTACTTAGAATTTAGTTGTTCTCTTTCTGTTTGGTTCTGATTTACTTAGAATTTAGTTGTTCTCTTTCTGTTTGGTTCTGATTTACTTAGAATTTAGTTGTTCTTTTTCTGTTCAGTTCTGATTAACTTAGAATTTAGTTGTTCTCTTTCTGTTCGGTTCTGATTCACTTAGAATTTAGTTGTTCTCTTTCTGTTTGGTTCTGATTTACTTAGAATTTAGTTGTTCTCTTTCTGTTTGGTTCTGATTTACTTAGAATTTAGTTGTTCTCTTTCTGTTTGGTTCTGATTTACTTAGAATTTAGTTGTTCTTTTTCTGTTCAGTTCTGATTTACTTAGAATTTAGTTGTTCTTTTTCTGTTCAGTTCTGATTAACTTAGAACTTAGTTGTTCTCTTTCTGTTCGGTTCTGATTCACTTAGAATTTAGTTGTTCTCTTTCTGTTCGGTTCTGATTTACTTAGAATTTAATTTAGTTTTTCTTTTTCTGTTCGCTTCGGGTTTATTTAGAACTTAGTTGTTTTCTCTGCACAGATCAATAAACTATGTTTTGTTTTACATGTTCACAAAATTATAATGAAATAATATTTAAATTATGCGGCTGACTATACAAGACTTGCAGTTAATTTCTAGGGACATAATAATTATACAAAAGTCTACACCGACGTCGTGCGCGGTTCGTGCACAATTACGACCTACACATAAACAGGAAAGCGTGCGGCTAGCATATGAACGGTTCGTGATGAAATCGGTCTCGAGGAAAGGGCCACACACGACGTTTCGTTCGCGTAAAGAAGCCGCAACTCTTTGATGTTCGCGCCGGTGTGGCGGTGGGTCGGTCGCTCGTGTGTGTAAAGTCGGAACACGCATGCATCGACTGCGAACGAGTTCAGACTTCAATGAAGACGAATTAATTCGATGGGAAATAAAATAAAGTCGTCCATATGCAAGGCAAGGTTTCCGCTGTGAAACGGAGCGTTTCTTTTTAATTAATATAAGGGGCAGTTGGACTTACGCAACCGCTCGTCCGCACAACTCGTCCTATGCGGTTCTCAGCTGTGTAAACATGCGAATTGTTTGCTAATATCCACGAAGTTTACGTATTCTCCCTTGTTTATGGGCTTTTTATTGCGCCAGATGGGAAAGCAAAGGAAACAAATGTCTTTACATCGCTACAGACACATTGCGGAGCCCACAAAATGTTCGCAAGTATTGTAAGTGAAATTGGAATTGTAGTTGCAGACAACATCGAGTTCAGAGAACATAGTACTTGAGACATAAATACATACATACATGCATATATGCATGCATACATACATATATGCATACATACATACACCCATACATACATACATACATGCATACATACATATGGTACATATATACATACTCAGTACATGCATACATACATACATACATACCCAGTATATGCATACATACATACATGCATATATGCATACATACATACATGAATGCATGCATACATACATACATACATACATACATACATACATGCGTGCATGCATGCATACATACATACATATATACATACATACATACTAACACGGTAGCTTCAAACCAGAATAAAATGCACAGCGAGCGCACATAACGTGCGGTGCTTATAAACGGTTCGCATAAAACTGGGAACGTCTGTGCAGAGACTGAAGGCGTAGTAGTCACTGCGTTGAAGATCGCGGCAGAAATTCGCGCTAACCGAATTATTTTCCTCTCGAACACCAGAGGGACGATCGTCCTATAGACGCAGAGTCAAGATGTGCTCCGTTATGGTCGAGATTTATGCGTAATATCCGGATGACGGATGTGTTTCTCGTGATCGCCGTGATTTCCCGAGCGCGGAATATCGAAGACGTCGTCGTGTTATGAGCCCTATTGTCTATGAAGGCATATGTCTTTCTTAAGGGCATCACTAAGCAGCGGGCCTTTTGCCATCATTCGGATCTCTCTGGCGACTGCTGCTGCTGATGCTGCGGATGCAAAGCAATGCTGCTCTTTGTTACAGCGAATGATGTGTCACAGCTTTCTGCTGCTGGTCGTGTTGGTGGTGTTGGTGTTGTTGTTGTTGGTGGTGGTCGTGATGATGATGCTGCTGCTGACGAAGATGTTGATGATGACGATGATGATGATGATAATGATGAGGACGGATAGGGCAGAACTTCAGAGGCTGCAGAGTAACTTTTATAATGTTGCTTGCATTAGAACATGAAACAAATGAGGGCCTTGCGTTTAAATTATAACGCTACAACCTTCGTGTGCTGTGCAACTGTTCGAAACCTAGTCCATCGTAGGCATTGACAGCAGGCAGTCAAGCCTTTTCCTATTTCAGCCAATTCTTGTCGGGATCACCTCTTGTCAATGGCATGTAGATTCAGAATATTCCTGCTGGACTTATTAACCGTAGTGCTATTCTTTAGAGGCCTAAAGAGGTAACTCCGCCGCCCTAGCATAGTGTCATTCTTCATGAGTCTAAATAAATAACTGGACTTACCAAGCACAGGGTTATTCTTCTTGAGTCTAAATAGGTAACCGGACTTACCAAACACAGTATTATTCCTCATGAGTCTAAATAGGTAACTGGACTTACCAAGCACAGTGTTATTCTTAATCGAGATTTATTTGCCTTCGAATGATCTCTTCTTTCTTGCTGAATCATTGCTGAACTAATAAGACTGGCATCTAAATACCTTTGCATGTATCAGGACATTTATATAGCGCCTTAGACAATCTATAGAAGAGCAGCACTAATGTGGTTTTGTTTATGCAAAGGCATGGCGTCGTGATTGATTGTACATATGAACAATTAGCTTACCATGCTTTTTCTGTGGCTCATGCATGCATTTATGAGTGGCAGAGTGGTTCTCATATATCTTCAGTTAAGTCATCGGTGATGTGGAGTTTTTGTATATTCTATATCTTCAAAACGTTTCGTCATCAGTGACCAGAGGCTCATGTGAAATCATGGCTTCGCGTCATCGACGGCGTAGCGCTCATGCATATTCATAATTATTACGCCAACAGATGACTAGGTGTTACGCATCTTCACATCTTAACGCCATCACTGACGCGGAGCTTACAGTATATGGATATTAAGATATATCATTATTCTGCAAGGTCATCTGGTTGTCTTTCTCTGGTCATACCTTGGACTAGAACTGTTCTCGGTGAACGGGATTTCTCGGTTGCTGGACCTAAATTTTGGAACTCCCTCCCTGTGTCGGTTTCGTTCTGCTCAGTCGCTTCTGTCATTTCGTTCTCAACTTAAAACTTACCTTTTTCAAACTGCTTATCCACCATAGGCTGGCTCTCTGTCCTGTGGACTGACCTTCTGGATATCGACCTGATTGTGGCTTGACTTTGGTGCACCATCGGTTGATGCCTTGTGCCAGAGACACCGGCGCACCATACGTTTCCAATTATTATTATCATTAATATTATTATATCTTTGCGTCGTTAGTGATGTTAGCTTATATATTGTTTCTACATCAACAGTTATGTAAGGCCTACTTATATTAATAACTTGAGTTGTCAGTTACGCAGAGTATAATTGCATGATCACTGATCATTGATCGTATCTTCATATCCTTACGTCGTTAGTGACGTGGATCTTATGTAGGCCTATATTCATTTCCTTACGTCATTAGCAACCTTAGGTCTATTTAAATTAATAAATTTAGTCGTCATTGACATGTGAGATATGGTAAGCTGTCTCTGTTTCCGGCTCCGAATTGCGTATCCACCCACGGAAAATCAAATTAGCGAAACGCAAAATCGATTTTTATGGGGTTAATCGTACTTTATCCCCGAAAATTTAATGCCACTCATAATAACACAATTAGCGCGCAACAATGACAGCCTCGTCAAATTAGATAAATCGATGATTCATTGTATACTTAAGAGAATTAGACCGGACATACATCTAGTTATTACACTCGTTGCAAGTGAGCCATGAGAAAGTACAAATGCATTACTTACTTGCTTACTTATGGCTCTCATGCAATGACTATTATTTCTTTTCATTTCTTTTCCAAAAATCTTATCCTGATTCTTCCCCTTCCCCTTATCTCTCTTCTCGCTTCAATTTCAAACACCATCCACCGTAGCCGTCCGACTGTCTGCCTGCCTGACTTCTGGATCTTGACCTGGAACCGAACCCTTTTTGCCTATTGATTTTGTTTTGACTGAGCGCCTGTAAATAAGCTGATTCCCGCGACTTGGCTTTCGCTGGGCGTTGTAGAAATCTCGAGATTACGATAATAGCCTGACTGTCGGCAGGCTATAGGTCCATTGCACGTCGGACTTCTTGATACAGAACGTTACGTTATTAGTAAGACTCGAATCTGTGAATAAGCAGGTCACCGTGACGTGACTTTCGTTGGGCGCTATAGAAATCGCGGGATTACGATCTTTTTCTGTCGTTGGCTGACAAGACACCGTGCTGACAATTTAAAAGTTTGAGCTCTGAAGGAGGTAGTCATGTTGTGCTAAGAAACTGTTAGCCTATCACACGCAGAACGTCTTCCAGTAGTTCCAAAAATGACCGTTGTAGAAAAATCCTCTGATGTTTTTCGTTAGCTGCCGGCCACAAAAGCAACTTTCTAGATTTGGAGAACTTTACCTCATCATAACGCCGTATCTAAACAACGCTTGTGGCCTCATATTATTCGGCAGATAGCACTAGCTTTCACCATAGCACATATACAGCCAGACAACGCACACGTCTAAGACTATCATAAGTACTTTGTCCTAACTAAATCCCTAAGGTGTTATGCACCCACGGGCTATGTTCAATCAATCCAAAGAAAAGGTAATTATTATCTGTAACGGTCAGGACTCGTTAAAATCCGGCAGGGAAAAGGTACTGCGCAGAGATACCGTTAAAACGATGGATTAGAACTACCGGCATTACAAGAGGCAGCTTATAAATGCATTTTCTTGAAGCCTGTGTTCGAAACTTCCTTCACCCGCCATGTTTATCCTTTAGAAGAACGTGACTCCTCGCAGCTTACTCGCTCGCCTCTGAAGCATATAGTTACTACTGATTAAACCCTGTGGAAATAATGATCCTGACTGCCCTTGCCTTCAACTAACTGATGCACTGGAGACATCAGTAATCGCATTTTACCATCTGGCGTAATCTATATGTAATGTATGCAGTTAGTTAGAAGAGGCTGCACAGTGTATTGGGATGCAACATGAAATTTGTCCACACGCGAAAACTTACAAATTTTCAAGAAACAGATAATTAACACACATCACAAAATGCTGCTTCAATATTCTGTCCGTCTGTCTGACTGTCTCTGTCTCTCTTTGTTTATCTCTATGTATGTATGTATGTATGTCTGTATACATACATACATACATACATACATACATACATACATACCTACATACATACATACATACATACATACATACATACATACATACATACATACATACATACATACATACATACGTACATACATACATACATACATACATACATACATACATACATACATACATACATACATACATACATACATACATACATACATACATGCGTACATACATACATACATACTTACATACATACATACATACATACATACATGCGTACATACATACATACATACATACATACATACATACATACATACATACATACATACATGCGTACATACATACATACATACATACATACATACATACATACATACATACATACGTACATACGTACATACGTACATACGTACATACATACATACATACATACATACATACATACATACGTACATACGTACATACATACATACATACATACATACATACATACATACATACATACATACATGCGTACATACATACATACATACATACATACATACATACATACATACATACATACATACATACATACATACATGCGTACATACATACATACATACATACATACATACATACATACATGCGTACATACATACATACATACATACATACATACATACATACATACATACATACATACATACATACATGCGTACATACATACATACATACATACATACATACATACATACATACATACATGCATGCGTACATACATACATACATACATACATACATACATACATACGTACATACATACATACATACATAAATACATACATACATACATACATACATACATACATACATACATACATACGTACAAACATACATACATACATACATACATACATACATACATACATACATACATACATACATACATACATACATACATGCGTACATACATACATACATACTTACATACATACATACATACATACATACATGCGTACATACATACATACATACATACATACATACATACATACATACGTACATACATACATACATACATAAATACATACATACATACATACATACATACATACATACATACATACATACATACATACATACATACATACATACATACATACATACGTACATACATACATACATACATACGTACATAGATACAAATTCTGTTTTTGTTAAACATAAGTACACATTATTTTCAGAGTTTATTTCGATAATCTTGCGTATGCATATGAGATCAACAACCGTATCCTTCAAATGGGTGCTTATAGGATACACCCGTGGAGAGTCGAACCATCTCAGCCCCGTGTAAACGCCTGCTTAATTGTATTTTCGACGCGTTGCTTCCCTTCCTCGCCCATGTAATTGAAAAATCCATCCATCTGCTCCTCCGTAAACTCGTCCTTTCATCAGCCAGTCCACCTTCCTCGTCTGACCGTCTACCCTTCCGTCTATACCTCCGACCATCCGACCATCCTTTTCTCCACCTGTTCTTCTATCTGACCACCTGTCCTTCCCGCCTTCCATGTTAGTCCTAAGCCTTGCCCGTCCTCTAGTCCGTTCTTTAGTCCATCTTTTGGTCCGTTCTGTAGTCCTTCACTTAGTCCTTTCTTTAGTCCTTTTTTCAGTCCTTTCTTCAGTCCTTTCTTCAGTCCTTTCTTTAGTCCGTTCTTTATTCCTTCCTTTAGTACCTCCTTTAGTCCATTCTTTAGTCAGTTCTTTATTCCTTCCTTTAGTACTTCCTTTAGTCCATATGTGCTTAAATCCTTTCGTCCTCTAGTCCGTTCGTGTATAGTTCGTCCGTCCTTTAGCCGTCCGTCCTTTTTAATTCGTCCTTTAATCCGTTCATCGTTCATTATGTCTGTCTTTTAGTCCGTCCGTCGTTTAGTCGTTCCTTTCTTCCGTCCTTTAGTCCTTCTTGTAGTCCGTCCATTAGACCGTCCTTTAGTCCGTTCGTTTAATTCTTCATTTTGTCCATTCTTTAGTCCATTCTTTTGTTCTTCATTTTGTCCATTCTTTAGTCCATTCTTTTGTTCTTCATTTTGTCCATTCTTAAGTCCATTCTTTTGTTCTTCATTTTGTCCATTCTTAAGTCCATTCTTTTGGTCTTCATTTTGTCCATTCTTTAGTCCATTCTTTTGTTCTTCATTTTGTCCATTCTTTAGTCCATTCTTTTGTTCTTCATTTTATCCATTCTTTAGTCCATTCTTTTGTTCCTTATTTTATCCATTCTTTAGTCCATTCTTTTGGTCTTCATTTTGTCCATTCTTTAGTCCATTCTTTTGTTCTTCATTTTGTCCATTCTTTAGTCCATTCTTTAGTTCTTCATTTTATCCATTCTTTAGTCCGTCCTTCAGTCCATTTCCTTGGTCAAATAGTCGTCGTTGATGTAGCTGGTCAGTCGGTCGGTTGGTCAGTCTGTGGTCAGTCTGTGGTCAGTCGACGGGTAATTGGTTCGTTAAGCCCATCAGCGTCGATATCGATCGGCAGCCGACCCTCCCTCCCTCCTCCCTCTGTCTTTCTTCGTCTCTCCTTCAATCTCTCTCTCTTTCTCTCTGTCTCTCCCTCCTCTCTCTGCCTTTCTCCCTCCCCCCTTTCCTCTGTCTCCCTCAGGCTTCCTCTGTATGTCTTCCTCTCTCTCCCTCTCTTTCTTCCTTCATCTCGCCCTCTCTCCCTCTCATCTTCTGTCCCTTCATCCCTCTCGTCTTCCTCCCTCTCTCCTTCCTCCCTCTCTCATTCCTCCCTCTCGCCTTCCTCCCTCTCGCCTTCCACCCCCTCGCCTTCCTCCCTCTCCCCTTCCTCCCTCTCGCCTTCATCCCTCTCGCCTTCCTCCATCTCTTCTTCCTCCCTCTCTCCTTCCACCCTCTCGCTTTCCTCTCTCTCGCCTTCCTCCCTCTCGCCTTCCTCCCTCTCGCCTTCCTCTCTCTCGCCTTCCACCAACTCTCCTTCCACCCTCTCGCCTTCCACCAACTCTCCTTCCATCCTCTCGCCTTCCTCCCTCTCGCCTTCCACCCTCTCGCCTTCCTCCCTCTAGCCTTCCACCCTTCCACCCTCTCGCCTTCATCCCTCTCGCCTTCCTCCATCTCTTCTTCCTCCCTCTCTCCTTCCACCCTCTCGCCTTCCTCCCTCTCGCCTTCCTCTCTCTCCCCGTCCTCCCTCTCGCCTTCCTCTCTGCCTCTTTCCCCTCGAATCGTCGTCGGTCTGCTGAAGACTGACCATGTTGACACAATCCATCGGGCAAAACTAATGAGCGGCTGCTTAGGCTGTCTCTCTCGGGGGCCAACGACGACCGACGCCCGACCGGAATATAGAGTTGTAATTGCAGTTTAAAGGACCAATGTAAACGATACGTCACGCGCACAAGTCACCCGAAGAATGACGACGACGATGACGTCGTTGATGACGTCTTCGTTGCTGCTCGAGTAACCTCGTAATTATCGTCATTATCCCGCGCTGTGGCTACTTAGGCCACGCCTGACATGTCTACGTGGACTGTATGTATGTGTGTATGTATGTATATGTGTATGTGTATATATGTGTATGCATGTTTGTATGTATGTGTGTATGTAAGTCAGTCTGTATGCTTGTATGTGCATATTACATGGCTATGTAATGTATATGTAATGTAACATATGTGGAAAATACAGTATGTATGTTGTATCTATCTAACATACATAGGTCTATAACAATGCACAACATAGCGCCTATGTATTTATAGTACATACATATGATGATAATACAGCTGCTGATGATGATAATGATGGTGATTATGAATTTGTTGTTGTTGATAATGATGTTGTTGATGATATGATGATGATGATGCTGATGGTGGTGATGATGATGATTTTAGAGACGTATATGTGACGTGTCGACATTTGTATATAAGCTTATATATAGAATCTAATTGTTTATGGTTAAAACAGCGTTCCTTATGCATTGTCATCTGTGACGTAAATTTACACGCTGACGTAATACGACGAGCAAAGATACACAGACAAAAATAAACAGAGGCACACATACACAGACATACAGACACACACACATCAGCACGCAGACACCCTGTATAGAACTGTACTTGTTTTACACAAACAGGAAGGTAGGTGGGCTGAACTTTCAAATAAAGTAGGCCTATATGGACAGTCAAACGATGACTCTAATTAATTATAGTAGAAAAAGGCCATGTAAACAGAAGATGTATATTATATACACACACCCATAGCTATTTGTTTATTTATATATTTATATATCTGTATATATACACATTTATATATCTTTATATATACTCATATTTAGAAATGTTTATATGATCACATGCATAAGTAAGTAAGTAATGCATTTGTTAACACGTCATGCGTCCATCAGCTGAGCGAGGGATCGTATAGGCGTGTAAGAGTATTATGCAATTCTACAGCATGAACTTATTTAAAGAGCAGTTATGGATCAGATTGTTATTTACTGTATTATGTTTAGAAATATTAACTAATCACAGCAGACGGTTGTTAAGTGATTTAAAAGACAATGCAGTCTAACAAGAAACGTCTCTAGAGTTTCTGCAATTATACGCCACCGATGTAAACAGATGCGACTGACGGCAGAGGTTGTAAATGTATGCTGGGCAGGGGTTCAATGAAAACTAGGCATAATTACTTAAGTTATTTACTTCAGAAGTGCATTACGTATGTACACGTAGCCTACGCTGCGTGTTTCATGGTCATCTATGCGCAGACATTAACCTTATGCCATGTAGATCAATAACCTAAAAATATAAGATTCCTTAATCCTCATGCAGTTGCCACAAGAGGCGAGGGACAAGTTATTGCAAGAGACAAAAATTGTCCCCGGTGCAGCCAGTCCTCGGTCGAGGACGGTTGAAGACAAGACAAGACAATCCGCATGATACATGCAGACGAATGTAGAATCGCAATCGTAATCCCGATGTTTCTACAGCGCCCAACGAAAGCCACGTCACGGGGACCAGCTTATTCACAGGCGCTCAGTCAAAAAAATCTATAGGCAAAAGTGTTCGGTTCCAGGTCAAGACCCAAGAGTCAGGCAGAGAGACAGCGTGGCAGCTATAGTGGGTGATGCTTGAGATTGGAGTGGAGAGATAAGTGGAAGAAGGGATAGGACCTGTGAAGGAGGAATGTTTTCAGTTTTGAGTGGAAGGCCAATGCAGAAACTTCAAGCGATGAAGTATAGGTGAGTTTGTAAACACAGAATGCTGAAGATCAACTGAAATGGTAGAAAAATGAACGAACCAATAACAAAAGACCAACCATCTGTGCCAGCTGTGCTAGTAATCGACTAACGGATGCGAAATTAAAACTAGTCGTATTCGCCTCTGTGAATTAAGTCCCAATGCATTGTGGGTTGGGAAGTTGCAGGAGTGGGCTTCATAAATACTCTGCCATATGCAATTTCAATCTTGTCAGTGCAGCCGCAGTTTTATGTTGTATCGATATAAGTTTATGGCAACCTGCTCCCTCATGAATGAAGGCTATTTTATACTTAGTGTAATAATTATGGCATACTCGGTTGTAAAAGCTAACTGCATATCATAGCCACTCCTCTCACACGAGGTCAACCCCTTGCTTTTGCGTGTGGGCTTGAATGGTTCACGTACGCGACACATCATATGCATGAGAAGCGCTTACGCTACAGTCGCAGACTAGCGCTCACATCCGGACTAGTTAGTCTGACTAGCGGCCTTCGACAAGAGGTATGCTTGAGTCGGGCTTAGGCAACAGACTAACTACAATATATGAATGAATGAATGAACGAACGAAAGAAAGAAAGAAAGAATAAATATATAACGAGTTTGATTCTGGTTTTGTATGAGATTGCTGTTTTGCAACAGCTGTCCATATACCAAAGCATAAAAGGACGCTACAGAAGTCACTATGGTTCGTCTTTTAATTCGATTACATCGACCAATAGCAGCTGCACGACAGAAAGAAAACTTAGTAAATTATTCCTAAATTAGATTTCCCTGGCGAGGATTCACAGTTGAAACTCATGCAGAAGTCTTTGGCAGCCTTAGCAATCGCTACATGTGGCAGGCTTATATATTCTACGCAGTGGCAAGCAGTTCTTCAGCATCAGTGGAGACTTTATATATATACATATATATATATATGTATATATATATAGTACAGATGCAAAGCATACATATATATATATATCAATGCATAATATATAGGGCTATATGTAAGCTGTGCAGTGTGGACTGTCCCGGACAGCGTCTCCTTTCTAACGTCCAATACAGGAATGGAGTTTTAGGCTTTTAGATCGAATTTTCTTCGGAGTGTGTCCACAAGATGGATATAGGAAGATCGAGACACTCTGCGGATTGAAACGTCTCGCTCTGTTAGGGTACAGAAAACCGTGCGCAAGCTGGGCGGTGCCGGTTATGTTAGTTGCCCCGTTTTGACCTGCTTTTGCGGACATTCTGACCGCTACTTGGATGTTGACCTAATCGGGGATGGGAGGAGGGTAGATAAGCTAGTCTGTTTTTGCTGTTGATGCCAACGACCGACTTGCTCTGATGTCCTGGTGATGCATGTAATGGAAAGGATATTTTTAAACGGAAAACGAAAGACAAAATAGAAACCCATTTAAAACGAATAGCACGATGGGTATATCGGGCGAATCAGTTGAATTGACGCAGCTAAGGCGTTCATGTATATTTTAGGAGATGACGGCTAAGAACGGATTTGACCTCTTGCTAATTCCGCAGCACAATGGTTAATGTCCCATGGCTTGAATTGAGGTCAAAAGGCAAAGTCTCAGTGCTATTCTGCACGTCAATGTTTCTTGCTAACTGCCGATGCTACAAACTGGAAATAATTCTTGTTTCAAGTCGTAGTAATTATACCAGATGTATCCTTGCAGACATGGGGACATAGCGCCTAATTCTGCGTATGTCACGAATATACATGTATGATGACTTACAAATACCACTGACATAGTCGGTGAGAGTAATAGTGAATAAGTGTAGTGCCGAGTACTTTCTTAAATGGTTTACAGCGTTTTCTGTTAGAACATACCTCCTTCTTTCGTGGTGAAAGTAATCGGTCGGCTTGGCGGGGCAGGTCGGGACCGGTGAATTACATCCAGCAGTCAAACAAGAGCCAACGGTTACGTCGATGATGAAATCTCACTTGAGATATTGAGATGTAACAAAAAATTTAACAGCGTTTTCTGTTAGAACATACCTCCTTCTTTCGTGGTGAATGTAATCGGTAGGCTTGGCGGGCCTTCATATTTGGCGTTCAATACTCGTATCTGAGTCGTGATGTTGGTGAACGGCCAGAGGTTATAGATGTGACCGAGACTTGCCTCTCGTTTCTGGCGGCTGTTGGCAGGCACGAGCCAGCATGGACCCGGCTCGCGATAGATGATGCTGTGTTCTCTGATTGTTGAAGGATCATCCGCCTTCCAGAACTGAATCTTGAACAAAGAAAACACCCGAAAAGCAATCAGACGACGTTGAGCCTGTGCAATACACGGTCGGCGATCGCTTAAGCAGTAAAAATTGTCGGATAAAACGCATTTTCTGCGCAATGGAAATGGAGGTAACACGCACACGGAATAAAGCCTGGGCTCCTAAGCCATTTTACACAATCGCCTTTAGTTTTCTTTTATATGGTATAATACTAATACAAAATGACTTCACTCCTGAGCCAATTGCACCTACTGTGATCATCAGCTGAGCTTTGCACCAGCAAGAATTGTGGGATAAAACGCTTTTTCTGTGCGATAGAAGCGCCTAACACGCACATAGCAAAACTCTAGCTGCGAGGCCATTAATACACACGCCTTCAGCTTTCTTTCAAACTACATAATATTAATGCAAAATGAATTTTCCCTTGATCCTCTCACACCTACGGTGAGCATCATCCGAGCGGTGCACCTTAAATTCAGTCTTTGCTATTGAACAGGTTCTCTAGACTTCGATTTCAATTTCTCCTCGATGTACTTACTGAACCTTACAATTTGCTTAGGGGCAACGGATATATGTCGCATAAGCTTCCTGAGGCTAATACGCCTAGACAAGCAAAACTGCTATTGTCTGCAAACTAAATACATATACATTAACGTACGATATACGCCAACGGCCTTTGCAGCCCTGGAGAGCATCGAATGACTAAAGTCATTCGGTGCTCATGCTCATTTAGAATTCTTTCAGTGTAAATTTTCTGTGCAGTTGCTCGTATAATGCATGTATTATTATCAAGTGGATAGCACCTGCCAGAAAAATTAATATAGTTTGTGCATTTACCTGTTCTGAATTTTGACTTTCACCTCTTAATGTACTGAATTCACTTACGGTGGGTGTGATTTGTCTATGATCTTATGTACACTTATGCACATTTCACATACAATTTTATAGATTTAATTGGTAGACAGATATACATTTGATGTCTGCTTGATTTAAGTGAGGTTATGCTCCCCGAGGGGTATCGGACGAATCGTTCAATGCAACTTATTCAGGTATCGTTAAACACTGGCAACTACTAGTTTGACAGATTTTGCACATACATAATGCTGCTTAAATGGAGTTGTAATTGTTTAATTATTACGGTGATCAATAAAATCTCTCTCAGAATTTCTGAAAGCGTCATTTCTTCTTAAGCTGCTATGTATCTGCTCTCATAGTAATTCTCAAATCGCCTCACTAATACTATAAGCCGAATCACGTTGAGTTCAAGACTGCGGAATAATTCTAAGCTTGGCAATTACCGTTTGCCGACATGGTTTTTCTACGACATAATTTTCTGTGTTCTGTAATTTTTGTTGTATTATCGCAATAAACACAATTCATGTTGCAGCATATCTTGAAAATATATGGGACGCGGTGGTGTAGTGGCATGGTCTGTGCCTCGTAACCGGAGGGTCGCGGGTTCGAATCTACGTCAAGCTACTGCGTAGTGACCTTGGACAAGTTGCTCACCCACAATTGTCTGTGAGGAAGGCAACGGGAAACCACCTCACTCATCGCATCCCCGCATGGCATAAGCCAAAGAACCTGCCTTCGCAGACAGAGAGCGCATCATCATCATCATCATCATCATCATCATCATCATCATTATATCTTGCTAAGCTGTCTTATTCCATCGTTCTAAGCACAACGATACATTTGACCCAACTCAATTCTATCACACTCTCTCAGTTGTTCTCATCCTAAAACTGGTTCAAACCGGATTTGATTCAGAAACAGGAATGTTCCAATGACGTTTGCCCGTCTTCCTACCTAATGTTTGAAGCATTTTAACGTTCTCGTTGACCCCTCGCCAAAAATCAACACTAGTTGCTTCCTAAATGACCCTCTGTAGCACAAGAGAGCCTGCCAATACTATATTAAGATTGATGAGGACAGACCTTATAGCCTCGGAAGAATCCTTTAATTATCCACGGTCCTGTGTTGACTGCTGTCCAAACGAAGTCGGCTGTTTTGTCGGTCACTGCCTTGTTCGGATCCAGGCGAAAGTGTTGCGGAGCAACCGAAGGAACTATAAATTACACAGAATTGGTAATTAAACGGCCACCCACGATGCATCGATGCTTAATTAGGCGCTAGGCTGCCCCCTGCTGGCCGTTAATGGAAAGAAATGGCGACATACATTCAAAGACAAAGTGGAAATGAGTACACCGTTCACACACCAAGTCTAAAGCGGAATTGGTCTACCTAATCTCTCGCGCTCTTTTCGTTAACTTTGATCACACGAATACCTTAGAGTTCGAAACCAAAGCATGAATTTCTGAAAATTTAACAGTTTTCTAATTAGTTCTTACAATAATCTTCAAAATTCTCCATTTCCACTCTTTTACCACTTCTTAGAGACGCAGCCGGGATGTTTAGTCCAAGCCTTGCTTCCTTGTTTGTATGTCATTTTTCACATAATGCATATATAACATGATTCGAGTTTTCTGTTAGACGCTGCAAGGCACTTGCTTAAGATCAGACCCATCCTGCCTATTGATTTTGTTTTGACTAAGCACCTGTGAATAAGCCGGTGCTTATTTATCACTTATCTTTCTCTGTAGAAATCTCGAGATTACGATTACTGGTGCTTAGAGTCATATTTGCTGCCTTATGCATCCGATAGCGGCGCTACATAAGAAACAATTCGAATAGCAAATAAACTTTTTTAATTCAGACAATTTCAGACATCTAGCGGACAGAATCAGAACGAATTAGCTTCCAGAATCCGCCGCGAGATGTCACGTCAGTCCATCGACCGGAAACGAGTCCGATAATAGAGACCAAGAGAGGAAACGAGAAAACAGCTATTTCTTGCAAATGGGAGCCGTCAGTCGGGGCCGTATGAAGCGGAGATGAGCTCCTTACGCACGTCACGTGTCGTTAAGCAGACGACAAAACTGATTTGGCGCCAAATCATTAAATCGTCACCGAAGGAAAGACACGGACTGCGCCCCTTTCAGACGCATAAATATTTCCGAGATCTCTCCAAATCGTATTCAGACGTTTCTCGAATACTAAAGCAACATACGAAAGCACGGCTCCCCATACATACGAAGTCATTGATCAGTGGTAAGGGCATCGGCACAGAAGGAGCCGTGGGACTCAAACCCCCATTCAAAAATCTGGAGAGAACATCGGGTGTTTTGTCCCCCACTTTTTGCTCGAACGAATAAAGTTTTAATATAGAGAAATAGGTCACCATGTCCAAATGCCTAAAAAAAGAACGTGGAAATGTTCGGTTAAAATTTTAAACATTACAACCTGGCTTACTTTGATCTTCTTCTCCATACCTGCATGCATATATATATATACATATACACATACATACATACATACATACATATATATGCATGTACACATACATACATATATATGCATATACACATACATACATACATATATATGCATGTACACATACATACAAACATATATATACATACATACATACATACATACATATATATGCATGTACACATACATACATACATACATACATACATACATACAGTGCATACATCACTCTAATAATAACAGCTAACATGGGAACGGCATTAACCAGACGATAATGCTGATAACAAGAAAGCCATGGTCTGTAGAAGAATATAGACGTTCCTCGTTTGAATGGCAATACACCCTAGTATAATTTCTGTACAATTTAGCTCAGTCATACAGGAGTCTAAGGAATTACAGACTTATTCCAACAGCACAAGTCATCGAGGGAATTTCTTAATGCTGCGTAGAAACCTTCACATCATGGCGACATATGCCTCATCTATTCGCGCACCTCAGCATAATCATATCAACTGCGACGATAATTAGTTCTTGCATAGCATCTCAATCACCCTAATCCCCCACGAAGTCTCTTCATTCGTGTTTTGATGAGCAGAACTATCTTCCCAATTTGTGCGGATTCTTCGACGATAGAAAAACCTTATTTGCGAAATATGTAACCAAAGGAATCCCGCCAAGGGAATATGGGCGCCGCGTTGAAGATTCACGCACCTGCCAGAGGCGGTGGTTTAGCGCCGGAGATTTGATACTTCTGCGACTGATTGTAGGAATAATCGGCCGAGAGATGCCTTGATGACCGCAGCGGACGTTTAGGCGTCGCTCGCCAGGTCTGTCTGATTGTGTTAGGCGCAGCCAACTACTTGTGGCGTGCTTCGTGACTGACTTGGTAATGAGCTTGTGCTTTCATTGAATGCCCGGCCATTAACTATTATCGCATGGATAGAGCTGTGTGTCTGAGTCTCATCGATCACAAGCCGAATACTAGTGATTCACAATCGAACTCTCACGCATGAACCAAATCGGAGAACGCCAGACAATAAATAGCTCGGAGTCGGTTAGCATCGTCTGCTAGTTATGTGCCTTGGATTCTGCAGCAGATGACGTTTCCATCGACTCCATCTATTTTCCTGTCTGCTTTCTTCTCTTCGTTTATCAGAAACAGTCTGTAATAACTACGTCTGCAACCTTTGCGTGTATTTATTTGGCTATTTATATAGCCCCTTTTAAAAACGTCACAAAGGCGCTTTGAAACTACATGTAACATAAAGTAGTTTGCATTTATATAGCGAATTTAACAGGAAAGCCATCGCAAAGCATTTTATAACATTTGTCAAGTTCGTTGCGCATTGCTTAGTCATATATAAAATGTTCTTTTATTTACCGATATTTTGTTTGTTTACATTTTGTTTTATTTGTAAGGAACTAGTTGCTGTCATGATAGCCTTTCAGCTCTTTATGTGACAATCCGTTATCAAAGGGAAGACTTGATTGTTGCACCATGCCCCCTTAAGACGCACTTGTGCATGATACCACGGGACCACTGAGCCTTCCATGAGATGTTTCTTCCGCATGAAGCAGCGCATATATTCACACGTCCATCACAATACAATTTCAATAATTTGTGTAATAACTCTGTTCCAACGTTTACAGGTGTTTGCAATACCAACTTTCGTCATGACAACCCTTGTCATGGTTACTATCAAATTTAGCCTCGAAGTCGCCGTTTGATGTGTCCTTGTAATCTTTGCCATGACAACCATTGTCGTGGCGACCAAAATATCGAACTTATTTTGAGCCCTTTTATCATGACATCTATTTTCGTGGCAACCTTTGTCACGGCAAATTTTGTCATGGCAACCATTGTCATGTCGACCGAGAAGCAGTGTACGTGCCGACCACACTGAGTCGAAGAATTCATGCACCTAAATGCGAGCTCATAAAACATGCATCGTTTGTCGAGGGAATTAAGGCGATCGTCATCTTTGCCATAGGCAAAGGGTTAATCCGTTTGACCTATCGTCCGCGTGATTCAAAAGGTTAATCCGTTTGACCTATTGTACACGGGATTCGCAAATATCCCTAGATCACGTTCGTGAAGGCGACGATGATGGACAAATTAGACTGCGCGGCGGCTTTGAAGTCAGTGTCCAATTTGCAGAAGACGACCAGGAATAAGAAACATTAGGAAAAGATCAGAGAGGCCGCATTGCTGGCCAACCGACAACTAATAAGCTTTTTTGTTTTGTTCATAGAGCTGAATCGTGTTACGGTGTTATTTATTTCTTATTTTATTTATTGCACTAACTATGCGAGCAATGCCAGGAAATCTGAATCCGATGAAGAACTTGTCCAGAGTCGTTATCCCGAATCTGCTCAGGAGATTCGAACCCACAATCGTCGGATAACGAATAGACGATTAGAAGTCAACGCGAATATCACTCCGTGTTGCTCAGCGCTAGTTGCATTTACAATTCTTAACTAGAAAATATATACAAAGACACATTGCTTTTCCCATCTGCGACGTCTAACTACGAATCAGACGACTTCTGGCAGGCTCGAAATGTCTTTTCTTTACAAAGTAAAGCAAGGTCGACATCGACGCCCATAACAGCCATGAGATTTCGCTAAACCCTGGATAACTAAAGTATCTCACGTCCCACAAGTGAGACGTACAGGAGGTACCCATTTCCTTTTCTTTAAGCCACTGAGCCGGCAGTGGACGAATCCCAAGGTCCTGGGCACGGGGCCAGTGCATCGCAGCACTTGCCGTTTACGTCCCAGCTTACGCCGGTACCAAATTATACTGCTTGGTGACAGAGGAAACAATTTGTCCAGGGTCGTTACACGAAGTCGAACCCACAACCTCATGATCATTGACCAAACGCGTTACCGATAGGCAACCGTGCCGCACAAACACTGGATGCTAACGATATAATAAATTAACACTTGGGATAAGAGCATAAGACGCCTTTAAAAGGTTTTCACCCGATGCTATATTTTCATCAACGCCGTTGAATCGTCGGCCGAATACAATTAAGTCCAAAGTACGGAACTATTAAATGGAAGGTCGATGCCAACGACGATGGCAGCCAAAAGATGTCGTTAGACACTGAATACTACGCCATCGAGCGACCTTCAGTGTCTCTGCTGGGCCTACGGGTTGATTTTCAATCTTTAGCTTCAAACTCTGTAAGGCATTCTGGATTTCTCGCATTAAACGCTAAATATTTATTTTTTTTAAAAACAACTGCGTAGTTATCTAATTATAGCTGTAATCTGTAATAATTTGTAAATTTCTTTTAGTTCTTAAGTTTCATTCTTTGCCTAGGAAGTCATAAATATGACCTATTTTCTTTTCTTTTAGTTAAAATGTTTTCTTTAGTCAAGCTATATTAAATATTTGCTGAAGTTCTTTGTCGCTATCTGCACTGTTTGGTAGTAGACCGTCCTGATTAAGCGGGGCTCCGGTCCATTCTGGGTCTGCCCTTTGCACCCCAGTATCCTGTTTATTTTATGCTTAACTTGTATTTGTAACATTTTCTTTAGTATGATCAATTAAACAAAGAAAGAAGAAGAAAATAGCAAAAAATACGCAAAATAAAACTCAAGAAAACGCGTCAGAAGAAGTCAAAGAGGTTTCGTTAATTGTCAAAGACGTGACACTGACGTTAAGTAAATATTATTAGATATATGTTGGAAACAAGTCATCTTGGTCCCACGGACATGACACGTCATCGATGACATTGGGTATGACACTGGCTGACAATGACACACCTGCCATAAGCGTCAAAGTCGTGATATTGTCAGTAGTCATCATGCAGTCGCCAACAGAAGCTTTGTATTACAAAGTACTGGAATAAAATCTTCAGTTTCAGTTAGAAAGAGGTGCCGTAAGATATATGTATGTTTTTATGCATGTGCATGTATGCATGTATGTATGTATGTATGTATTGTATGTATTATGTATGTATTATGTATGTATTATGTATGTATGCACATGTATCTACACACTTAATATAGCAAATTAAATACCTTACAAAAACACTACCTACACTAGACTAAGTGATTTTAAAGTCGCAAGAAGAAAGAAGCTTGTCAGTCAGTAAGTACATGGTGCTCATGTAGATACAAAAGTCAGCAATGGAGAACTCCAACACACGTATATAGAGTCCAAACAATTGATTAGATATCACAGGAAAGTGTCCTTTGCTCAGTATAAAGCTGTCACCTATTTGTAATCCATGATGTAAACAGGTGGCCTTCGTAGCGGAGCTCTATTTTCTTATTTTCGTCAGCCTATTGGCACCAATGTATATAACAGACTGTGATTGTAATTGATAATTATTTTGGTGATCAATAAAAAATCTCTGTCTCCCTCTCTGTCTGTCTTTGTCTGTCTCTGTCTCTGCCTGTCTCTGTCTCTGTCTGTCTCTGTCTCTGTCTCTCTCTCAAACATCTAAGGCGATGCTGTGTGATGCCATCGTTCCGCTTATTGGTCTAGTTTCGATATTTACTTAAGAGGAGAGTGGTTTCCCGAGATGCACGCAGCATATTTAGATACTAAATGCAGCCAGGGAGAATCCAAGCATCTGATATTTTCGTCGGTCGGTCGGTCGGTCGGTCGGTTGGCTCACGGTCTCTCAAGGCTTTGAAGCCGATTGGATGGGTAAATTGAATTCGAGCTGAAAGGCAAAGAATTCCTAACTTCCGACCACAGCACAATTTGCTCTACGTCGCCATCTACGCCGACCGCGGAATATTAAGAATATCACCAACAGAAATAACTCTTTAAACATTTTCAGCTTATCTTAAAAGAACACATATTTGGATCTGCTGGATAGCCACATTTCGACGCGATCTCAGGTTCTTCAAAGGCGCTATATAAAGTGTTCAGATAGATACATGCATGCACACATGCATGCATACATCTATACATACCTGCATACATACATACTGCATGCTTACATATGCTTCACACCCACATACACACACACACATATATGTGATAGGTCTTACTGTAAAAGGAGCAGTGGAGGCGAAAGATGTAGACTACGGGAGACACTCCTTGCCCTACGCTAGGGTATCATCAAGTCCAATATAAGTCTGTTTTCGGATGACTGCGAAATAAGTCTTAGGAGAGCGTATATAGGGTAGGGCCTCGCCGCCCAAACAATTGTCTTTTACCGTCCCGTATACAGTTTATAAACAACCCCTTCAACCCATAGCACAGCAAAGCTTTTCGGGCCAACATGACTATACATCTGAGCTATAACTACTGGCGGATTTACGGCCAGGGCAAATGGTCCACGCTCTGCCGAGCGAGATTAGAAGTAATACGCTTCCAATAACTGGTCTCAAAAAGATATACTCTCCCTATTTTGTTCTGTTCCCTCCGACGACTGCGTGGGTGTCTCGTGGTTTCAATAGGAAACTCAAAGCTTATTATTTGTTCCATCGGCGGCTTGTGTAGGTGACTGGTTTTTCTTCTTTAAATTACTCCGGAGACAATAACATACTTCTGGTTGAGTAGTGAGTATCTGGTTGAAGTATTTGCACGCTGTAGTTCGATTGTGCGCTACTACTACTCCTACCACTACTACTACAACTACTACTACTGCTACTACTATACTTGCAGCATTGAAAGGTCGTGTAACTCAGTCGGTGTTTAGATCAATTGTTTGTGAAACTGTTAGTATCGAGCGGGAAACTCTTTAGGGCGGAAATCGGAATGCGCATCAACGGGGATCCCGCGTTTAGCGCCACAGGGGGAGGAAGGGACACCTGTAATATTTCCCTTGGATCAGCGAATGAATGGCACTGGCCCCGTGGCTGGCAGTCGTCAGTCGACCGTCCATTCCGGGTGACTTGAACGCGCGCATCGAGTGTGCCAGGAGCGAAACAAAAGAATCACTGTAAACACGTCAAACATTGCCCCGGTTTACGACAGCATCATCAGGATACGTAAAGACACACGATGCTCTGGCAGAGGACAGATGATGGTAGGCACGCAGACCTCAAGACTGACGCAGGGCGACACGGAGAGAGACGTATCAATCGGTCGGAGAGGGAGGCTGAGCGCGTTGCGGAAGTGAGTGGGTCATGCGTTCGGGTTGGCGGATATATACAGTCATCGCGTATTGTCAGCGCCGTTAATGGAAGCCGATGGAGGCAATATGGCGGTCCGGACTTTTAATATTTCACGACTGAGTGGACGGCGTAAGGAAGCAGATTAAAGCGCAGGCGGAGATGGGATTTTCTCGGCGACTGAGCACGTAAGGAATTGAAGCGTTGGTTGAGCAGGCGAAAGGGAGACAGCGAGGGTCAGGTCATCGTGACAGACAGACGGACAGATGCACCGCTGTGGTGAGGCGACAGGCGTTGGCCACTGGCGCTATTGGTCACCGCCTGTCGCTGGTGGCCATGACTTTTCTGGTCACCGCCGCCTGGAGTCGTATTTAAACGCGTGCAACGGGGAAGAGGAAAGAGATGGAGAATCGGAGGATAAGCAGCTGAGACAACGAGTAGGAGAAGAATGAAAACGGCGCAACGGGGAAGAGGAAAGAGATGGAGAATCGGAGAAAAACCAGCCGAGACAATGAGTAGGAGAAGAATGAAAACGGCGCAACGGGGAAGAGGAATGGGGCTTATAACGTGGATGTAACGTAAATGCAAATTAAGCGGGACCTTGTCCTTTCGGACCTGCCTTTTGATACCCGTGGAGATGTTGCACGCTGTTCGCAAGAACATCTTCGTTTATTTGTTTGCTTGAACGGTTTCAGTAAATGAACATTGAATTGAATAGAATAAAATCTCCTAAATTTCTCCGGACCACATAAGCTGCGTTAAGGAGTCCAGTTTATAACCAGCTATATATCAAATCAAGTTCGCAACAGCCAGGTTTTTTGATCTATCTCAGCGCCAGGTCAGGATCCCGGGTTGAAGCCGGGGAAGTAGTTGGGAACGAAAAGATAAGTTGAGACAGGAAATAGGAGGAAAAGAAGAGCAATGAGCAGGACTTTTAAGATGACTATTAGAAGGCCGAGACCTTAGAAATAAGGGTAGAATTTGAGATAGGGAGAGCAATGGCGGATTCTTAGGGCGTTAAGGACTCACTTCCTAAGCTTTACGGATTGACATTTTCCTAATTTTCCCTATGCTCCACTCTCACTTCGCCCCTAAGTTCAAATCCTGAATCTATCCGTGTGAAGTTAATGGGAAAATTAGAAGGGGGTAAAGAAAATAGAGAACTGCAAGAAGAGAAGTAAGTTGACGAGATGGATGAGGAAATGGAAAAGCAGTACGAGGAAATGGAAAGCCCTGCTGCAGAGGAAGAAGATAGGAAAAGGGAAGAGAAAAAGGAAGGACGAGGAAATGAAAAGATTTACTACAGTGGAAGAGGAGGGGAAAAGGGAAGTGGAAAAGGAAAGAAGGACGAGGGAAAGGAAAGATAAGCTGCAGAGGAAGAAGACAGGAAAAGGGAAGAGAAAAAGAAAGGATGAGGAAATGGAAAGCCCTGCTACAGAGGAGTAGGAGAGGAAAAAGGAGGACATAAAACTATTGAAAAGCAGAAAGAGCAAAGTACAATGAAACAGAGAGAAAACTTTAAAGACATCTTATATTTCACGATCAATCAGTATGTTTTTGTTTCGCCGCCGGTGACCGCACGCGCGCGCGCGAGTGTGTATTTACAGGAAATCGGTTAAGCCGGCCTTCCTTTGTGCCTCGACGTTAGCTCTTTGAGCTTTGCCGCTCTCGACAAGATAGTTCCGTCCGTTGGGATCCGTCGCCGACGAAACCGTGTTCGCATGTGAAAATAAATAACAGCCCTAGGTCGCTTCTGTCTTTTCCCGTTCCACCTCCCTCCCATGTACTTCCCTGGCCGACTATCCTTCCGCTTGCCCGCATGCCTGCCTGCCTGCCTGACGCCGGGTCGTTCGTTGCCTGCCGACGGTGTGGTTCTTTATGGCAAGATCTCGAAACGTGGGCGGCGCCGATTCAAAGGAAACTTCGTGCGCCGGGCGATATCCGATCCGCCGAGTGTAATTCCAGACTGGATATTGTGTGCGTGATGAAATATTAAGTAGTTTTATGTAGTCTTTTTGCACGACCGCCTCTTTCGGTCGCTTAGGACTCTTTGGTTGCGCTAACGGGCCCGACGATGACAGCGTTTTCAAAGCCCGGCTGAGCCGTCGAGAGTCCATTGAATTCCGGGCTGCTCCGTGGATCCGTCATCGATCGCCAACCAAGTGGCGAGTTTCCGTGATTTCATTAAGACACGTTGCTGCTTAACTGGAGCTCATACAAGCATCGTCCGATTCACGTGTGTTCCGGATGCTTTGAAACATTAATCGGTACACTGAGCAGGACTCAGAGCACGGACTGAAAGAATTCGATTGTTTGTTTAGCACCGGTCTGAACAACACCAGAATAAACAATTTAATCTAAACACGCTGTTCTGCTGCCGACTTTGTACGTTTTATCGCAAAATCAGTATACTTAGCAATCCCATTAAGCTACTCCCCATGCGTATGAAGTGGTAATGACTTTATTTTCTTAGCCTCGGCATATGGTGGTGGGCACCCAGGCAATCCTCTCCAACGTCGCCTGATCTTCCCACTGACAGTGAACGGTCGATGTACTCATTTCAAGTCGGAGTTCGACAGAAGGCTCTAACAAAATTTCTGAAACATCTTACCTGTGGTGTATATGATGGAGGACCTAGAACGTTGCAAAAACTTCAACTTCTGAGAAATCTTATCCCCAAAAATTATTGTAAATATAAATTTGTTGAATGGCACACATTGTTTATCCCATGGAGAGTGTATGATCGCTGTACTCATTTTCTAAGATTTAAAACGTCACTCTCTCCAGCACGCAAATCACTACACTACTGTGCAACCATATCTAAGCCCACACATGAACAGCATACAGTCTCTGGCTATCTTAAGTCATACTTGTTTAAATTATTTATCATCGATCGTTTTACGAAGTACTTAGCAGACGCTTTGTTAAGGGCCTTGATACATACATACACAGGGCATATCAGAGGGGCAGCATGACCATAGGGCCCAGGCCTCCCATCAAGGAGAGGCCTCAGATTTTGAAAAAAGCTTTAATGTAACAATTATTAATATTAATTTCTCCTTTTATGTATTATAATTGACAACTGCGATTTAGTAGTAGGCTTATGATGTGCAGGCTTCGAGATTGAGCCTCGTATTTGCAGTGGCCCGGGCCTCTCCTAATGAATCTCCGAGGGGCCCTTTGCACACATACAATTATACACTTATATATATACATATATACATTACTGCCTATGCTTCGGTATTTTTCATTCCACTGTCTACACAGAGGCTATCTATAGAGAAGGCGAGTGTTGGTATTGATTCTCGACTCTTCCTACTGAGCTTTAGTCTTCGCTAACGACTCAATAACTTGGCGGCGCGCAAGACGTCCGTCTGTCAGCTCTCCCTCGCTTTGGTGACACGTCTGATGATACAACATCCGGCTCTTCGCTGGGTTTCATTTATATTTCATACAGCTATAAATTTCCGACACCGCGATCATTGTTTCCCTCAGAATGTCCACGCTCCACAGCTCCACAGCTTATCAGTTGTCTTTGTCCGTCTTTCTGTCGGTCTGTCTCTCTGTCTGTCTCTCTGTCTCGATCAGAAGCAAATGACTGCACCAATTTAGAAAGTTTGCAGTTATTCTAGCTGAAGAATGTAAGGTAAGGTAAGGTAAGGTAAGGTAAGGTAAGGTAAGGTAAGGTAAGGTAAGGTAAGGTAAGGTAAGGTAAGGTAAGGTAAGGTAAGGTAAGGTAAGGTAAGGTAAGGTAAGGTAAGGTAAGGTAAGGTAAGGTAAGGTAAGGTAAGGTAAGGTAAGGTAAGGTAAGGTAAGGTAAGGTAAGGTAAGGTAAGGTAAGGTAAGGTAAGGTAAGGTGAGGTAAGGTAAGGTAAGGTAAGGTAAGGTCGGCAGCCATAAGATGTCGTTAAACGCTAGATACTAAGAAAGTTGTTAACGTTCGTATCATATCGTAACCCCGGCAACTAATGTGACTAGATTGCGAATATGTTCTGGTGTCCAAAAGGAAGTGGCTTCAACCTTCGAGCAAACCAGTCCTATATGTTAATCATACATTAACCTGGGTGTCTTCTTAGGTCTTAATTATGGGCAACAATAACAAAATATTTATCAAAGCCGAGCCGCAATCAGGTCAATATCAAGAAGTTCAGTCCACAAGACAGACAGGTAGCCCACGGTGGGTAAGCAATTTGAAAAAGGTAAGTTTTAAGTTGAAGACGAAATGACAGAAGCGACTGAACAGACACAGAGAGGGAGTTCCAAAACTTAAGCCCAGCAACTGAAAAAGCTTATAGGACAGTAACCCCCGGTCAATAACCCCCGGGCGATAACCCCCAGGACAAACTCCCCATGCAAAAAACCCCGGACAGTAAAACCCTATACTGATATATTAATTGTTATTGTCCGGGGGTTTTTGCATGGGGAGTTATTGTCCGGGGATTATTGTCCGGGGGTTATTTACCGGGGGACTATTGTCCTGTTACCACCGAGAAAGCTATTCGGTTAATAGCGATCGCATGAAGGTAGTTACCGTCCTCTCCGGAGTATCCGATAACCATGCGTGGTGGCGACACTGCGTCTCCGACCTGGTTGCGAGCGATGACGAGGATCTCGTAAGGAGTGTAGACCGGTTGACCGTCGATGCGAAAAGTGTTGGACGACTTATCGACGGGTGTGTCGACGTATTCTTCCGGCTGAGCCTCGTGTTTGCGCCAACGGACGACGTACAGGAAGCCAGGAGCATTGTGCTCCTCCTCGGGCAGAGGCTTACGACACGAAAACAGGTAGACACAATACAATCACTACACTACAATACAATACACTACACTACAATACAATACACAATGTATTGTATTGTAGTGTAGTGTATTGTATTGTAGTGTAGTGATTGTATTGTGTCTACACTACAATACAATACACTGCAATACACTACAATACACTACAATACACTACAACATAATACAATATAATACAATACAATACAATATAATATAATACAATGTAATATAATACAATACAATACAATATAATACAATACAATACAATATAATACAATACAATGTAATATAATACAATACAATACAATATAATACAATACAATACAATATAATACAGTACAATACAATACAATACGTATGTAAATTGATAATGCCCTCCTTACAAAATTCAAAAGTACACATTGAAGCCGGGTGCAGAAAATATTAAGAATCATAAACAGGCTGCAAGATGGACAATGTTAAGTCGTTAGGGTGATGACAGTTAATGTCATGTGAATCGTGTAGATAAGGTAGTGATGACTAATGCAATGCAGTTAAGGTAAAGGGTGATAGTGTGTGCGTGTGATGTAATGGCAGATACTGTTATATAGTTAAGACAATAGCGAGACTTATTTAGCTAAGATAATGGAGGTTAATGTAGTGAACTATGCAGGTAAGATAGTGGCGGTTGATGTAATGTAACCTATGTTGTCAAGGTAATGGTGGATAATGTGATGCGATTAAGATAATCACAGAAAATACCATTATTAATCGTGTTCAGTGCATTATCACGATGTAACACAACTAAGGTAATAAAAGGCAATTTCGACTCAAGTGTGATACAGATAGACTGCAACACGCATCGAATTTAAGCAGAAATATCATATATAGAAGCTTAAATATAAGCGTGGCTAAGCTGGCGCTATATAAATTTACCATTACAGTACACTTATGTATAAATGTGAACACGTGTATGAGTATACATAAATGTGCAGGTGCAAACGGGGATGGGTGGGTGGATAACCCCTTCGCCGAGGTGGGAGGATAAGACCGTGACTCTTGGTGTTTCGCGACTAGTTTGTCGGAGCCTGGAGTTGTGTATAAGCAGAAGCAGCGCAGGTGGTCGGTATCGTTCGCTGGTGGCGAAATCAAAGGCCTCGAGACGAACCAGGAAGTACTTTCCCATCTGAGTGACGGCGCCGCACTTTGACCAAAAAGTATGCTCAAATTCGACGAAACTCTTCTAGGCTGAATCTACAGTTTATTCCAAGTTCCCTGAATGTGATGTTTCTTTCTCTCTCTCTCTCTTTCTGTCTCTCTTTCATCCTCTCCATTAGCAACATTAACATTTGCTGCACCTCTGATAGTTTCTGTTGAAGTGGCGCTTTATAAATTTGCGATTACAATTTAAAATTAGCGTGAATGAGGAAAAACAGATAGATTTAAGCATCAATCCAGGTTCAGCATGGTGGATTTGGCTTAAGATGACCAGCTGTGACCACTCAGAAAATCCCATCTGCTATTCTGACCAACTGTTCCAAAACATTGGCATGGTGGAAACACTGGCCTGGTGGAAACATTGGCCTGGTGGAAACATTGGCCTGGTGGAAACATTGGCCTGGTGGAAACATTGGCCTGGTGGAAACATTGGCCTGGTGGAAACATTGGCCTGTGGAAACATTGGCCTGGTGGAAACATTGGCCTGGTGGAAACATTGGCCTGGTGGAAACATTGGCCTGTGGAAACATTGGCCTGGTGGAAACATTGACCTGGTGGAAACATTGGCCTGGTGGAAACATTGACCTGGTGGAAACATTGACCTGGTGGAAACATTGACCTGGTGGAAACATTGGCCTGGTGGAAACATTGACCTGGTGGAAACGCTGGCAGGAAAACCTATCTTGCTATGCTAGATCGTTGCCAATGAAGCCGGGTACATGGAGAATGTCGACAGTAGAGAGAGAAGGAGAGGCTGTAAATGTGAAGTGCCATCGGAAACCAAGCAGATCTGGCAAGGCGGGTGGCTGCCCGATTATCTCACTTTCCTTCTCCGGTTTGTTTGTCTTGTGTGAGGTACAGGCCAAAGTGAAATGAACGAGGAAGACGATAAGACGATAAGACGAAGGTTAAAAAAATATGACGATGATAATGAAGATGAAGATGATGATGGGGATGATGCCGATGAAGAAGAATTAGCATTAGTAGTAGTAGTAGTAATAGTAGTAATAGTAGTAGTGGTAGTAGTGGTGGTAGTAGTAGTATTAGTAGAAGAAGAAGAAGAGGATGATGAGGAAGAGGAAAAGGAAGAGGATGATGATGATGAGGATGAGGATGAGGATGATTAGGAGGAGGAGGAGGAGGAGGAGGAGGAGGATTACTTCAGCAGTGCGTGCCATCGTGTTACAGCCTCTGGTCATCGGTCTGGTCTTTGTTTCAGCGGCAGGAATTGATTAAACTGGTAAGACAGATGCTAATGTAGACACAGAACGAACCAAGGACGATCACACAAAACAATCACCGCGAACAACAACAACCAAGGACTGAGCGAACTATAAACTCACCTCCCAAGTGACCACCAACGTGTATGGCATCTCGTTGAGGGTACAGACCCCGCGGGGGTTGATATGGGGTACTTCTGGAGGGGTGGAACAGACCGAAGCCGTCGGGGCACTTGGTCGGCTCATCCCGACGGCGTTCTGGGCAATGACGCGGAACGAGTAGTTGCCCCAGGGTGAGAGGGCGATGCGCTGGTAGGTTCGGTCACGTGGCAGCTGAGTTTTGGCGATCTGCCATACGTCGGGACGAAACGAAGTGTTGTATTCGATTATGAACTGAATGACTGGTGAATAGTTTTCGCTGATAAGGCGCCACTCGAGCTGAACAACACGACCATCGCACTCGGTCAAATGAACCGAGACGGGAGGATCAGGAACATCTGAAAAACAAACACCATCGACTCTATGTATCGATCGAATCCACTCCAGGTCAATTAAACAGAGATACCAAGCTCAGTTTCCAGTATTTTCTGATTATACTGAAATTTCATAATAATTGAGTAATAAAACTCTATCTTACAGATGAAATGAACCGAGACGGGAGGCGTATGAACAATTGCTAATAAAAAATCGATTATTTATCTAGTAGACTCAAAGTTACATAAGCTGACAGACAATTATTGCCACTTTCTAACATTTATTGGCTATACTGAAATTTGATGATTAAACTCAATCGAGGCGGGAGGTTTAAGATCATCTGCAAAATAAAAATACTGTCTCGATTGTCTAGTAAACATCAAGATATGGAAACTGAATGTCAGGCTTATCCAGCAGTCAACAGAAGTCTGGAGCCCCTTCTAAACATTTTTGGGCTGAAATTTTAAAATTAATTAAACGCAAAAGTCTGTTTTACAGACAAACTGAAAGGGGGTGATCAGAAACATCTGCAAACGACCATCGACTGTTCTCTAGTGGATCCTAAGTTACATAAACTAAGTGTCGGGCACATCCAGCGGTTTAGAGAGGTCAAGTCACTTCCTAATATTTGTGGCTTTTCCTAATATTTGTGGCTTTTCCTAATATTTGTGGCTTTTCTAAAAAGTGATCAGTAATAATTAAATATGAAAAGTCTTGTGTTTTATCTGAGTTCCAGGTCAAATAACTTCTCTTTACCCCTCAATTGTTTAGCTTGCCTACTTTGAACCTGTCATTGGTGTCTAGTTGCCTGAGCATTATTCGCTAACAGAAAACGTTTCTCCTACTGAACTTTAGCTCCTTTTTTCTAGCGCATGTAATGCTTTGTGATGTACTAAAAGGAGCTATATTAAGTGTCTAGACACATTAAGGCACACCTCATCAGTCTGTTCACTCCGAATTATGTCATATGACATAACCAGTCACAGATGCGCTCTAACTCACACACAAAAACTAGACACGTTATGTAATACAACAGCAGTCTTAAAAGTAACGTCTAGTAACAGGACACACTAATAGTGGCTAGAGTGCTGATAAACATGAACTGCTCGATGTCAGAGCACATTTCACTGTTGCATGAAGTTAGAAAATTCTCGTGTGATTACTTCGAGATATAACAACAACTGTGCCTCGTTACCAGACAAACGACGTCTAAGAGCGTCCTGCCATGGCAGCATCAGTGTCTGATGTATCCATACATTAATCCTAAGAGCGTATTCACACAGTTTCATATCAGCTGTCTACTTCGAAACACTCCTATCATAAAATGGAATTTTGCAGATAATGCCGAAAATATGTCATTGGTCTTCCGAAAGACGTACAGAGTGATCGTATCTTTTCTGACTGACCGAGAAGCCTATATCCAGGCAGAGCTAAGCATTTGACGTACTGTATGTTCGTTCAATGGACCTGACTCAGTGTATATATCGACTACAGCTGAGATAAACACAGTATTGTATCTAACATTTTGTATACGTATGACAACAATGGAGTGAGGATAACTTACATGAAGTTTTAGATTTAATTAGCTTTGTTTACCAACTTTGCCATATTGCATGCTAGCAACATGATAAGTATGGCTTATATCACTTACACATGACTTATATAGATTATATATATGACCTATATACTTATATATATGACTTATATAGCTTATACATATGACTTATATAATAACAGCGGACTGGACCTTTAGAATTAATTAACGTTGTTTTTTTCAAGTTCTATCTCGCTTCACAGCCGCTCGTAAGTTGACGCAGTCTTTGTAATTCAATCTCTCTGCGTTAGTCTTGTTGTCTGTCTGTCTGTCTATGTGTTCGCTTTTGTTCTGTGTCCATTTTTGTCTCCGACGCCAAACGCCGTGCAACATTAAAGCACCGAGTTTAACGGAAGATCTTAGGGAGTCTTTAAAGCACCTTCTTACGTCGAAGATCTTCTATTACCGCGGGGGCTCGAGCGTAGCGATTAGCCACCTGCGATAGTTCCCATATCAGATTAATCGTGAAGGGAGCCATGGACGAACTACGGATCGAGCGGGGCTTTCGTGAGACAGAAGAATAAGCAAGAAGTTTTATAGGCTTATTCATTATGCACGACCTTAACCACAGCTTCTATTTCGACTGTCAAACCCTCTAATGTCTATGCAGCAACGTTTAATATGCAGAGGCCACGCGTCAGTGTTGGTAATTTAGCATCACAGTACTGGTGTAAACGCTAATGGCTTCCGCACACTTTAACAGCCATGATACTTTATCGGTAAAGGTAAAAGATAAAGGTAACACGCTTGCTTACACGCAATTTCTCACAAGCGTGGTGCCGAGGTAGAAGGTAACAGTGAAAGGTAGAAGGTAGCGGTAACACGCTTGCTTAAAAACGTACATAGAAAGTCCTCATAAGCTCGATCCCATTTTAACGGTAAAAATATAAAGGTAACACGTTTATTCACAAGCCTATAGAGAAATTCCTCAAAGTTCTGAGGATCATGTCCATCAGTAGTAGGACAAACTAATTAATGTCTTCATGCGGTTAATGAGCCATTATTATTCCTAATTAAATGTTTTTGCCTTTCGAACAACAATGTTGTTCAATCAATTACGAGACCCCAATTTTTCCTTGCTTCAATGCGACGAGAATATCAGAGTCAAAAGACAGAATACTCCCAGAATACTGCTATACAAAAGGCTGAGCTAATGTTATCCGAGCTGATGGCGCCATTGTTTTTTGAGCGAGGAAAGCCTGCAAGCGCTAATGCTTCCTGGCCAAAAAAAGATTCACCATCCTTAAATTGTTTCCCGACTGCAGAGGAAATGCATTATGCAGCGGACTAACGGATAGGCTGAGACGATAATAATCATTAGCTCTTGCAAGTCTAACGACGACGAAGATGCCCAGCCTTTGAATGAATTATATCCTAATAACACAGCATTAGCACTGTTGCCGCTGTCGGCTAAATGTCGGGACATACGGTCGCTTTCTTGTGCGCGTAGCAGACACGTGCATTTATTCAGGCGACAGACTAAACATTAACCGCTGAAAAGGACGTTCGGGGTTGTGTGTGTGTGTGCCTGCGTGTGTGTGTTTGTGTTTGTGTGTTTGTGTTTGTGTGTTTGTGTGTGTTTGTGTGTGCGTGCGTGTGTTTATGTGCGTGTGTGCGTACGTGCGCATGTGTGTGCGCGTGTGTGTGTGTGTGTTTGTGTGTTGTTTGTGTGCGTGCGTGTGTGTGTGTTTGTGTATATGCGTGTGTGTGTTTATGTGTCTGTGTGTGTGTTTGAGTCCTCCGTAAGATGTTTCCACGACATGAGTCACCATTCATTAGGTATTAACAGGTGGTCATTTATCTTCAGTCGCCCTCCTGTTGCCCGTTCTCCTCTCCGGGCCTCGAATTATCCAGTGGATTATGCGTTTGGATTGTGGTTTCTTTGCAGCGATCTTCGATTTATGCCGATAATGGCGCTATACAAGTTTCCAGATTAGATTTGATTAGTCGTACAACGTCATGCACTGATGTTTAGGATTTCAACAATCATCAGATCAGAACTGCTGTTCATAGGATTACATAGAAACATATGATTCTGTAACTCCATAAAATGGTCGTCACATCTCACACAACGTTTTGAAGTCAATTAAAAGGCGCTATGTTAAGTGTATTGAAACAGTTATGTATACATGCATACTTACTTACCCACGTAGATACATACATACATATATATACATATATACATGCATACATAGATGCACATACATACATACATACATACACACCTCCATACATGCATACATGCTTACATACATACATACATACTTGCATACACCTGCATAAATACATACATGCTTACACGCACACACACATATATACATACATACATACATACATACAGTTCCATATTCATGGAACAAGGCAATGTGCCACATCGCACGCCCTCACATGCTTTAATCAAAGCAAGAACTCATGGTTGTTCTACTCTACGAAAGTTGTCACAGACTGAAACATCCTGTAGTAGCTACACATTCGTTCCTTGCCAACTATCCTTTCCACACCGAGGAGATCGCACGACTTAACAAACCTTCGTGGCAGTGCATAAGATGAATGAGTCGACTATTTGACTGATTTTCTGTAATCTTCGTCGACGCCTGCGACAACTGAGTAAACAAGAGATCTTGTGACCATTACGTTTACTCGACCTTATTTTTCAAGAACAAAAAAAAAACAAGAAAAAATCCTTTCTGACCAATCTGCACCTTAACGACTTGCGTAATTTGGTCTGTTTTTTCGTGTGTGTATGTATGTATGTATGTATGGTGTATGTATGTATTATGTATGTATGCATGCATGTATGTATGTATGCTCATATGCATGTATGTATGCATGTATACATCCATATATGTATGTATTTATGTATGCTCATATACATGTATGCATCTATATATGCATGCATGCATGTATGTGTGCATGTATGTATGTATTTAGAAGGTAATTCTTATCAATTATCGTTATTAGAATTATTATACAACCTATCAACATTTGTCCTCGAAGGCATTGTTCTAGGGTTGAAGGTTTATATGTCATGGGGCTGACATACGGGAATTGGCGGAACCGCAGACAGGTTGCCAACCACATCTTGCACCCTTTTTTCAAACTCCATATACCCTTTTAAATGAGCCCCAATCCGCGCTTACCATGCCGCAGCATCTAAGAGATAGAAAACACATAATCTAATCTAATGACTTCTACAACGCCGTTATCACACTGCACAGTGTTCACTTAAGTGAAAGCGGTAAAATTTAAGTGAAAACTTTTCACTTTAAGAAAACATATAACGCTTTGTGCAAAGACTTTTGAATATCGAAAAAATTCAATCCCCAATGCCGCCGAATTTAGCATCCGGATTTCTTAGGTCTAATTATAGGCTGATTAGCCTAATTAAACACCAGACTCTTTCAGCATTAGCGCAGGTCAGCGACAACTCCAAGGAAGGAGTACTGAACCGTGTCGAAATGTATGTCGGATTTATATGGCGCCTGAAGAAAGTTAATCAGGTGTACTGCACTGCAGTCTGGATTATGTGGAAACGAAGTTTTAAAGATGCTACGTAAAGTCATTAAATTTGATGTGGCAGAGTAGAAAAAAGTGTATAGAAGGACAAGCAAGAACCAAATGGATAAAATCTTCAGACAATATCCCTTATATGCTGTGGACAGCCCTCTGCATAACTACAACCTAATAAGGTCATCTGTATAACGATGTCTTCCTTAAATGGTCCAATCCCAAACATCACCCACCGTAGCTGCCACGCTGTCTCTCCGTCTGACTTTTGGATCTTGACCAGGAACCGAACCCTTTTGCCTATCGATTTTGTTTTGAGTGAGCGCCTGCGAATAAGCTGGTCTCCGCGGCGCGGCTTTCGTTGGGCGCTGTAGAAATCTCGGAATTACGATTACGATGTTGAATTATTTCACGCGTATCACGTGCAATAAATAAATAAATTTAAAAAAATTAACAATCACTGATGCATAACCCTCAAACCTGCCAAAACGACTGAATGTGGACGGACTCCTAGACATATTTCGTTTGAATTTCCATATCTTGAAATCACTAATTAAGCCTAAGTTCTCTGCCGGTTTATTAATTCGTAATCGAATCATTGCTGATCGACTATCCACGATCCACAATCTTCGCCAGAGCTACAAAGACGCGACCAGCGACGCAAGGCCTATGCACGCGGTCTTCAGCTCTAAATTCTTGGTCTGTAATTTTGAGAGAGAGAGAAAGAAAGAGAGAGAGAGACAGAAAGAAACAGAGAGAGATGGAGAGAGGCAGAGAGAGGGATAGAGAGAGAAAGAGAGCGAAACATTCACACAGAGAGACAGAAAAAGATGCATCAGGCAGAGACCGGGAATGATAAAGAGGTATCGACAAAAGAGAGTTAGAACCCGAGAGAGATACAGACTGACAGACAGACAGACATACATACATACAAACAGACAGACAGACAGTGAGCGAGAGAGACAGACAGACAATGAGATAATAATTATGAGAAATAGGAACTAAAGTCACTGAAAGAAATTGAAACAATAGCCATAAAGAGAGGAACGTAAACTACGCATATATATCAATATATATATGGATATATAAAAATTAATATGGATATATAAATTATTATATATTTAGACATAAACTGTAGATATTATATTTTAATCTCCAAACTTTTATAGCTCCGTTTCGTAACAGACACAAAACCGCATTCCGACATCATAGCTTTTTGAACAAAAAAAGTCAGAATCGTTTCCATATTTTGAGATATTATCACAGAACAGAAACGGTTTTGCTGTCCCTGCAGGCGAAGCACAAAGCAAGACAACAAAAAACAGCTTTATTATAGTTTAATGCATTGTCTAAGGCTCTTCATGTGCGGCGCCAAATGACTGCGCCCTGGGCAGGTGCATGATACACATAATATCTGGTAAAAATACACTGTGTACCAGAAAAAGCCAATTCTAAATGGGGTACCTGCGTTCATCAAAAGATGGTAACATTCTGAGTCGTATACGAAAACATTCCTCTTTCACAGATCCTAACCTGACACCCCAAATTCCTCTTACCTCTCTCTCCTCTCCAACCCCAAACACCATCCCCCATAGCTGCCACGCTGTCTATCCGTCTGACTTTTGGATCTTGACCTGGAACCGAACCCTGTTGCATATCGATTTTGTTTTGACTGAGCGCCTGTGAATAAGCTGGTTCCCGCGACGTGGGCGCTGTAGAAATTTCGGAATTACGATTACGATTACGAAAGACGAGAGATTCATTAGGAAGAGTGTAGTCAGAGCATATTGGCGATATATTCCCCGCCGGCCAAAACGATTCGTTCAATTACACACAGCGATTTCGAATACGTTCTGATGGTTTGATCAGCCGCACAGGAGTCTTTACCAGCAGCGATGATCTCATCCTACTCAGCCGTCGTCGGCGGCTAAATTCGCAGCCGCCGGTGGTAGACAAGCATCATCTGTCCGTCCGGCAAACTCTTCGGCATCGTGAGCTGGTGGAGTTGTTACCAATGGGCTGCTGCTGCTGCTGCTGCTACTGATGCTGCTAGAGTCGGCAGTTCTGCAGGCGCAGGCAGTTGGAAACGATTGATAGGAGATGACAAAGGAATAATATTGTTTAAAATGGATGATACTCGCGAGGCACCGGCGGAGAATCAAGAAGGAAAACTGACGAAAAGAAGAAGAAAAAGACCAACGAACTTGTGCTCAAATATATATGGACGGTCCAATAATAGAGTCTCATAACGCCGACCATTGTGTTTATTACATATATATATATATATATATATATATATATATATATATATATATATATATATATATATATATATACTGAGCAGTCCAGTTGTAAAGGTTTTTCGTACAGCCCACAATTTGGTTTATATGCGACAGTTATTTTCTGTGCAATTCGACACGCTTCTCACATTTCGCTCGCTCTTCTCGTCTTCTAAAAAATTGGACAAACTACTACACCTCCTGTTTCTCTTCCTCCGCTTTCTTCTAGTTTTCCTCTTGTTTCTCCTCCTTCTCTTACTTCTCTTCCTTCTTCTCTTCTACCGCCTCGTTCTTTCCCTCCTTTTCTTCCTTCTCTTTTTCTCCTCATAGTCTCCTCCTCTTCTCGTTTTCCTTCTCAGGCTTTTCCTTTTCTTCTCCTCAACTCGAACTCCATTTCATCTTCACTTTTCTTTTTTCTTTCTATTTTCTCTGTTTTTTCTAAATTTCTCTGCTCTGCCTTCTTTTTCCTCTTTCTAACCCAACTTTTGTTTTTCCACTCCTGTTTGCCATCCATCTTCTGCTCCTTTTCCTTTTCTTCTTATTGTCTTCTCTTTTCTTCTAAATTTTCTTTACGGTTCCTTGCGGTTCTCCTTATTTTCCTTCCCTCGAACCCTACCTCCTTCACTCATTTTCTCCCTTCCTCTCTTCCTCCCGGCTTTTTCTTGTCACTCCTTCCCTCCCTCTTCTTTTCTCTTTCTACCTTCCTTCATCTTCTCTCTATTCCTCTCCCTTCCTCTCTGCCTTCCTGCTTTCCTTCCCTCGCTGCCTTACTCTTCCCTCTCTTCCTCGCTTCCTTCCTCTCCCTCTCTGCCTCCCTCTCTGCTTCTCTCCTCTCCCTCTCGCGTTCTCTGCTTTCTTCTTCCACCTTCGGCGTCGATTCCTGCAGATGACCGCCCCAACACAAGCAGCTGTTCTTGATTAATACGCTACATCGTTCGCGTCAATGCCTCACGGGCGTCATTTTTCTAATCGTTTTTTCTTTCTTTCTTTCCCACCCGCCTTCCTTCCTCTCTTTCTTTCCTCTTCCTGCTCCTATCCCTCCCTCTCCTCCTAAGTCATCTACGGGGCAGCAGTCTACCCTTCTCCGCCACAGAGTCTTACACGGCCTGCTTATGGATCCATCGGTCGCCTGAACGTATGTGGCCGCCATTTTGAACAGGGCCACTCCTAAGGGCAACGTCTGGTAGCATCAGCGACTGTTGGGGATAGGCTGTTGTTGATCGTGGTCTTGTTATTATTATTTCTGCATTTATGAAGCGCCACTATACAATGGAATAAGCATCATTCGATGGCGCCGAGCAATTGTGAGTGAAGGACTTGCTCACAGTAACCGTCTAAAATCTTCTGGTAATATGAACCATTCGCGCTCATCTGCAGATAGGCAGTGACGTGACTGTATGTATGTATCAAGACGCTTAATATAGCGCCTTATAGTACCTTTCAGATGCGCTGCGCACGTGGCTATTTGACCATTCTAAACAAATGCGTTTTGAGACAGCTTGAAAATGTCTTATTATTTGACCTTATGTGTAGAACATAATTTCATCACGAACCAAAGTAACCAATCTTTGTCGCCAGCCTACTGATGACTAGTAGCGAGGGATCAATAGGTGGTGAGCAGTGACGGTGTAATCGTAATCGTACTCGTAAATGAAACGTCTTGTAGCTCATTTCAAGAAACCCATTAGAGTTGTAATTGTAATTGTAATCTGAGATTTATAAAGCGCCTCTTAGAGAAGAAACTCAACAGAGATGCTTCGTATACCTGACAACATAAGATTTGTGGAGCACGGTAGCAGATTGGTTAGAGCGCTTGGCTCGTAACGTGGGATAGTATGGGTTTGAACCTCCCCTTAGACAGTTACTGTGAGCAAGTCCTTCATTCACAATTGCTCAGCGCCATCGATTGATGCTTATTCCATTAGATAGTTTCTTTTCTTTTTTCTTTTATTCTCCTCCGTCAGGCCAACGGGCCAACGATGAGGCATCAACTTGTCGTCTCCAGGCACTTCTATCTCTGGTTTTGTCCACCGCTTCTCTCATATCCATGTTCCACGCCTTCAGATCCTCCATTAGATAGTGGCGCTTAATAAATGCAGAAATAATAATAATAACAAGATCACTATAGTACAGAATGGTCTTAAATCCCTGGTGAAATAGAGGCAGTGGGAGGACAAAAGGCTCGCAGTTTGAGGGAGTATTTGGTTTAACGAGGAACTCGTATAGAAGACGGCTTTGAGGATGCATGAGCACAATTCAACAATGTGATATATTGCGATGTAACATGAAAGACCCTGAGTTTGAACCCGGGTGAAATGTCGACCACCTCATGACTAAGGCGAAGGCATTTTTAAAGAGAGCGTGAAGACAGTCTGAGCTCCTCTATGGACGAATAGGTGGCCCGTTCCCAGAGCCAGCAGGCGACAGACCGACCTAGTGGGGCAGGCATCGTTTCCTTCTGCCTTCGCTGCCGATGATGTTGTTCGTAAGGCAGCGGCCCCGGCGATCGTAGAATGTATTGACTTCTGATCAAAGAATGCTTCCTAGCACCAGTAACGCCATCACTGGCTCACAGACACACAGACACACACACACACACGCACCCAGACACACACACACATACACACACATACACACATACACACATGCACGCATACGCACACACGCACGCGCACATACACTCGCACACACGCACACGCATACACACGCACGCATGCACTCACGTAAGCACGCAAGCATACATAGGGTTTTTGTCTGCACATACGTATATATAAATAGGCTGTTGTAGGTTTTGTACGCCAGAGGTGCTCATATACATGTGGGTATGTATCTATGTGTATAGATATACGGTATATTGAATTTGAATCGAAGCCGTCTGTTTATTCACAGAACAATATATAAATATATATTCTTATAGACCATATACCACATTGCACCTCGACTCTGAAACGATCTCCATCCTGAATTTCGCAGATTCTCCGGTCCTCTACCCCTTCTATCTTTCACCCACCATCATCTGTCTTAACCCTCTTTATCTATTTATTACTAAGTATTCCATTCAAAACTGAAGTCGCACCTTTCCAAGAAATCTTACGCTGATCTTTCCATTCCACCGCCTTCCCATTTCTCTCAACCTAAACACAGCCCATCGTAACTGCTCCTCTGTCTCCTCTGTCTCTCTCTTCCTCTCTCTCTGTCTCTCTGTCTCTCTCTTTCTCTCTCTCTTCCTCTCTCTCTCTCTCTGTCTCTCTCTCTGTCTCCTCTGTCTCTCTCTTCCTCTCTCTCTCTCTCGCTCTCTCTCTTTCTCTCTATTTCTCTCTCTCTCTGGTCTTCCGGCAACTGGATTCTGTTCTTCTCACAGTATAAATGGACAACCCCTCTAACTTGACGCAGCATCCTTGAATTAGCTGATGCCCTGCGCTTAGCTTTTAAGTATTGTTTTAGAAATTCTCGAGCTTTTTAACGATTGCTGTAAATGTAAGCGTAAATGCAAATGTAAATATTCGCGTCCGCTGCCATAGTCCGATGGATTCATTTGGCTCGTATCTTCTTCATGTGATCTTTGTCTTGATGGCGTTGCTATAGAGGAGGATGGTGAGCAGGAGGATGCTGGAAAGATGCTCTGCGATCAGTCACAGCACCCATGAATGGCGGGCAGAGGGGTCGTTATAAAGCCAAATCAGGCCCGGGCGAAAACAGTTCCGAAACATATTGTGATTGGTTCACGTGACCTGGAAATTTGTTTCTAAATATAGAACTGTTCCTTCGATACCGTCTGCAGTCTTTTCGTTCCTCAAAATCATATTTTGCCCTAATTACGACAGCATAAGCAAAAGCTACTAGGGCTTCTATTTGTCCACTTACTAAATTATTGTTTCCTATCAAATTTTGTTATCGTTGTGCCAAAAATGGGCGTCTGTCTTTTTTTTACCCCGGAACGGATTTGACACCACACCGGGGGTTAAGGGGTGGGGCAGAAGGGAGAGTGAAGAGCTGCGGTCATGAATAATGAAGAACTGTTGATGGCCATTAGATCAGACGACGGATCGAATTAAAGCTTCGCCATCGTAAACGCTGTGCACAGCCGATGGCCGAAGCAGTCTGGCCGTCCATTGGATGGATGCATCGGAGGCCGCACCAGATGCTTGAACCGTGAAAGAATGGCGCAAAGTTCCATCAATATTGCATGATCATTTAGCGCTGATTTCCGCCCCAGAGAAATAGACAGAGGCAGAGTGAGACAGGGACAGAGAGACATAGATGGACAGAGACAGAAACAGAGACAGAGAGAGACAGAGAGTCAGAGATAAAGAGTGACAGACAGATAAGAGAGAGAGAGAGAGAGAGAGAGAGAGAGATAGATAGATAGATAGATAGATAGATAGATAGATAGATAGATAGATAGATAGATAGTGAGAGAGAGAGAGAGACTGAGATATATAAACATATACAGGCAGGCAGAGCCAGAAAAAGACAGTCAGGCATATGGAGACTGAAGCAAAGAAAAAGACCGATACAAAGTTAAAGACAGACAGAGACAGACACACACACAGACACACAGACACACACACAGACACACACACAGACACACAGATACACAGACACACACACAGACACACACAGACACGCACACAGACACACACACAGACACACACAGACACACACAGACACACAGACAGGGAGCCGTTCATGCAAACGTTGCCGCCTGAGGGAAGGAGAAGACAGAGGGGGATTGCGAACAGCCAAACCGAATTTCGAGTTGTCTTCGTCCTCGGTTAATTTCGCTGGTCAGAAGCGCATTGGGGGCTAATAACCGCGATAGATCATTGGCGTCTCATCACGGGGCAACAACTGAAGACCGGGCAAGAGCAACTGACGGCGCCTGGCATCTTGAAGACCTCAAGAGGACGACGGTCTATGAATAAATTTATACTGAGCCTCACTTGTCTTCATTGTAAATGTTCTGCTACGTGAAGTGAAATATTCATAGTATTTTAATAACTTAGTTTACTTACAGCTTATAAGGAATCGACAGAATAAGCCAAGGCAAGGTCGATGCCAACGGCCCTGGCAGCCGCAAGACGTCGTTAGACAATGGATATTAAAATATAGTAGCAGTAATAATAATAATAATAATAACAATAATAATAATAATAATAATAATAATAATAAGAAGAAGAAGAAGAAGAAGAAGTGGTAGTAGTAGTGGTAGTAGTAGTAGTAGAAGAAGAAGAAGAACAACAACAACAATAATAATAATAACAACAACAATAACAACAACAATAACAACAACAATGACAACAACAATGACAACAACAATGGCAACAACAGTAACAACAACAATAACAGCAGCAACATCATTAACAACAACAATAATAATAATTGGGCTTGTAAAATACTGATAGAACGAATATTCGGTCTACAGTACTTCTGAGAGATTCTAAAAGCGCTATACAAGAGTCCATCACATATAGAACGATAGCGGATAGTTTCCGTGTGCTTAACCTAAATTGCAGAATTTACACCGTGACTGCCAATCATCGTGAAGTGTTATGATCCGCAATGGACGTCATATTTTAGAAATTGCACTGGATGAACCCAAACGTCAAGAATTCAACGACCCGTGAAGACGGAATCATGAAACCGTAACGAAGCGCATTTTACGCTGGTCGGTCAGAGACCGTGCCGAACCATTAATACACTTGAGGTCTGAGAAGATAGTCTTCTCCACGACCTTCGTACTTCTCTTCATTGATTCCTTTTCATCTATCTTCTCCTCTTTCTCTCCTCCTAACTTCTTCTTCTCCTCCTCATGTTCTTTCTCTTCCTTCTTCCCCAATTCTCCCCCTAATTTCCTCCTACTCAGCCCCCTCCTCTTCTTTCTTAGATTATATGAGATTAGAATATTTTATATTTGATTAAATGAGTTTAGAAGAAACTAAAATAAATGAGATTAGATAAATTAGATTAGATTAGATCAGATCAGTTTAGATTAGATTATAGATTTGTTTATTATTCTCTCTGACTGTCAATCTACTATTTGTTCTTCGCTGATAGGTTGCAACGTAAAGAAATGTAATCTAATGCTTATATAGCGCCGATGTATCGAAAACGGGTCCTTGGAGGTATTCACAACCGTCACAGCCATACGAAACTAACGAATGATCTAAGGGACAAAAGCACACCCGAATGTTCCTATTTACGACCGAAATCCCCGTCAAATAAGAACAAAGAGAGCAAGGGTTGAGTACATTGGAACCGCCTTTCAAGATCCGGTTCCAAGCCAGAGTCGCAGAAGAAATGAACTGCGTCCGTTTGTCCCGTTGTTTTCTTCATAAGAGGACAGATTTAACTTAGCAGCTGCGTTGTGCCTTTAATAGGGAGCCAATGAAGAGCAGAGTCATTAAATCCGGAAATTGATCTTCGGTAACAATAAGTCGGCTCTTATGAAGCCTTAGAAAATGAGTTTAAGCTATATATATATAGTTATATATTATACATACATATTTTTATATATTTATACCTATGTACAAAATGGCTGCTCGATATGACATGTTGTGTCATTTCATGATACGAGACTACAGTGTATAAGTAATTATGAAAAAGGGTTTGAATCGAAGGCTATGTATAGCTATATATGTTATTATTATATACATATGTGTATATATACCTATGTGCAAAATGGCTGCTCGATATGACATGTTGTGTCACTTCATAACATGAGATCACAGTGCATAAGTAATTATGAAAGAGGGTTCGAATCGGAGGCTCTCACCCTCGACGACGAGCTCCACGCTGGCTGTGCCAACGTCATCGCCCAACCGAGCAGTGCACTTGTAGACCCCGGTGTCAGCGGCTGAGATGTTGTTGATGGTCAGCAGCTGTCCACTCTGCTGCTTGACCAGTCGACCGTCCTTACGGAAGTCGAGGACCTCGTCGTCCTTCATCCAGTCGACGACGATACCAGTGCCACTCCTCTGCGCTGAACCCACTTCCGCCAGACAGCGGAAGTTGGCCGTAGACCTCGCTCGCACTCGCTGGTAGCTATCGCCGCGACGGATCTTTAGTTCGCCTGAAATACACAGATAACCGAGCGTAATTGTAATTGGCATTGTAACGTAATGTATGCATGCATGCATGTATGTATTATGTATTATGTATATATGTATGTATGTATGCATTATATATGTTTTTATTGTGTATTATGTATATGTGTATGTACGTATGCATGTATGTATGCATGTATGCATCCAATATGTATGTATTGTGTATGTATTGCGTATATATTGTGTATCTATGCAGGTATGCATGTATGTATGTATTATGTATGTATGTATTGCGTATATATTGTGTATGTATGCAGGTATGCATGTATGTATCTATGTATGTATTATGTATGTATGTATTATATATGTATGTATTATGTATGTATGTATGTATGTATGTATGCATGTATGTATGTATGCAGGTATGTGTGTATTTATGTACGTATTATGTATATGAATGTGCATATATACGTGCGTGAGAGTGCGTTATTTCTATGACGACTTTTTCTATGACGGTTCTTTAGCCTCGACTACCTTACTTACTTTATCAGTAAATTAATCAGTTGAGATCCTTCTTCTCCACCGTTTCCCTTTTGAAAAGGCGCCACTTCACTTCAGGTTTTCGTGTATGAACCGTGCTAGTCGTAGAGAGAAACCTCTGAGAGCTAGTCACGACCGGTTTGCGAACCGGGATCCTCCCACACAGAGGGTGCGTGACGTTTGCTTTAACCGATGTAGCTAACGAAGCCAATATGTTTCCACAGGCATATCTTGTAAGTTCGCTGCGATATTGTCAAGTATTTTTACAGCGCAATTTCTTCTATTAAGCAGAAGCAGACAGATATTCGTAAACACACCCTAAAAGTAGCTGAAGGCATAAATGAGAGGGCAGGCGATGCAAGCATGCTACCGACTTAATTTGCCCAATTCTGTATCGATTCGTCCAAATGATATCGAAACCACAGCTCCCTGTAATCTAACGTGTATAAGTATGTATTTAATATGTATATATATATATGAATATTAAATGGATCTTGTTGTGTTCTATATGCATACATTTGTATCAGTCATGTATATAAAATAAATTGTAAATGGCCCATAAATAGATCGTCTCCTGCTCTGATTATATGTCTACTCTTATGTATATACATATATATGTATATGTATATGCATACATATTGGCATATATGTATATATATATATATATGAAAAATGCATTTGCTTGATTATGTGGCGCCTTAAGGGTCTAATGTTCATTTGTTCGTTATCTCCAAGGGACTATCATCAACAGATAGATAGATAGATAGATAGTCTGGTGCCTGCATGGGTTGTGTCTTAAGACGGCCGACCGACCGATGCATCGCCGCTGGCATTCACGCGGTTTCGACTCGATCATTGTCTGTGTCCACGTGAGCATGGGTGTTTCTCCGTGTTCGCGTGTTTATATGTGTGGATCTCTTTGTGTGTATGTGTGTGTATGTGTGTGTCTGTGTGTTGTGTGACTATGTATGTTTGTATATGTGGGTACATGTGTGTGTGTCCGTGTGTTGTGTGACTATGTATATTTGTATGTGTGTAAGTGTGTACATGTGTGTGTCTGTGTGTTGTGTTACTATGTATATTTGTAGGTGTGTAAGTGTGTGCATGTGTGTGTGTACTGACTACGATTTACATTACTCAGTGGTACCTTACTTTACTGCGAATTTGCAGACACAAACGAATATGGGTGCAGCAGCTCAGTGGAGCGGCGATGGTCCACGCAGTTTTGCATGGCCATATAATTACACAGACGAAGAAAAGATTGGACGGAAGAAACTGTGATCAGCGCAGCCCTAAAAGAATTGCCTCTACAGTAATTGCCAGCGGCACATCTGCCCTGGAACAACTTGCCTTCGCTCGCCACGCTGTTCCTTCTCTACCTCTCCAACATGAGCAGCTGCGTCATAATCGACATGATTTTGGCGCTGAGGTCTGTTTCTTTCCTTAACGTGACGCCACGACTTGTGGCTTTCGAAGGAACAAGTCAAAGTTGTTACTCATTCGTAGCTTTTGTACAGTGTACTTTTGTGCAAACTTTAATTTTCTTAAGTCTCTACGATGGGTGCTTCTCATTTAATAGACAATTATCAAGTAAAACAGAGTGCAATTCTGCTGATGGCTACTTTTTAAAATACAGAATATTATTAGCAAAGCAGGCTATTTGGTATGTCTTCAGAAAGGGAAACTGATTCTTAAGTAAGGCAACCGACAATTCGGAGTTAGGTAAACGACACTGAATCTGGATCTAAACAACCAAAAAAAAGAGTGTACACTTTTGGCAACCGAATATAAGTCTGGACTTAAGCAATCCAACCAACACAGAGTCTAGACTAAGGCAACCGACATTGATTCATACTTAGACAACCGCAGTGAGTCTAAACTTAGGCAATCGACAATGACCTAGAGCTTCACCATTTGACCTTGGCAACTAAAAATCTCCACACTGACTCGTCTGGACTTAAGCAACCGACATTGATTCATACTTAGACAACAGCCGTGACTTAGACAACCGACAGTGAGCCAGGGATGGAATGGATTTTCATCCAAATCTTTGTCAACAACGATCAGCTGCTGGAAAAATACTCGGTGCTAACGATTGCTACAGCTGGTGTGGAGAGGAAGATGAAGGTGAGAGGAGGCTGAACCGTGCAAGATGGATGCTTTGTCAATGCAGCTCCTGCCAGGGAAGGACGCAACGGCAAAGCATCTCGAGAATTTTTTAATAACTTCCCTATCACTCTCGAAACTTCTCCCACCCCGCCCTTCGCAAACAATTCGTTCCAATGCGAAGACATTTCGTGAATCAATAATCTCATCTCTCTGTCAACTTTGTATATCATATGTAAATATAATATATAAAATATCATATATAATGTACTAGAGAGCCAACAGACAAATACACTTATCAGTTCTAAAATATCCTACGTATACAAACAAACAAATCCGCTTAAGATAAAATATAAAGCAGACAGAGATAAAGTTTTGCACAATAGATTACTATTACTTCAATCTAACATTAGGCGTATATCTACAGAACTACTACTTTTTACTACTATATTGAAATTAAATGCTAACTTACATGATACTACTTTTACTACTATTAAATTCATTGCTAACAAATATGATGATGATGACGACGACGACAACAACATTGCTGCTGCTGCTCAAGATGACTACAACGACGACGACGATGATGATAATGGTGATAATTATGATGATGATGATGATGACGATAATAAAAACGTGACGATAATAAGAATAATGTTTGCAGGTGTGTGAGTGACTTTGGAACACGTGTTGCCATTGTGTCAGCTGCTCCGATGGATGAAATCGTGAGAACTGGTCATGTTACATGCATCTGCTTCCTGCTGCAGTAGTTTGTCTGGCGAATGCGCATGCGCGTGTTTTGTTGTCTTGGAGGGCAGCAGAGAGCAGCCTAAGCAGGCTCTGTAACAATTCGGCCGAGACACCCTGGATTAGTATTAGACCGTAGGAGAAGGCCAGGACAAGACCAAGACTAGTAAGAGCAGAGGCCGTTTTATTGGTTTTATATATTACTCTTGGCCTTGCTCTGGACTTGTCTTTTCTCTTCTATATACTAGTATTGGTCTTGTCCTGGCCTTGTTCTGACCTTCTCCTGTCTAATACTAATACTAACAAGTCCAGAGCAAGGCCAAGAGTAGTATATAAAACCAATAAAAAAGCAAAGGCAGGTTCTGTAACAATTCGGCCGAGACATCCTGGATTAGTATTAGAACAGGACAAAGCCAAAACTAGTATCATAAACCAACAGGACAAGGCCAGGACACTGTCAGGACAAAGCCGAGACTATAGAACCAACAGGACAAGGCCAGGACAAGGCCAAGACCAGTGCATAAAACCTGCATGGCCAAGGCCAAGAAAAGGCCATTACTAAGTATTTGCTACCGACAGTGCAGCCGGCATTAGCTAACAGAAGTGCGGGCGTCTTTGAGCGATTGCTGTGCCAAGGTCTCAGTTTATTAAGTGAGGAAAAGGAGACCGGAATAATGAATATCACTCGGCTCTGTAATCCACATGCTCAATTGTTCTGTCCATCCGTAATCCGGGTGAACTCGCTCTGTCTGTCCAGTGCTCCACTGCCCCACTGTCTGTATGTCTGCCTGTCCGCCTGCCTATTTGCTTATCTGACTGCATGTCCGTCTGCATCCCCTTTGCCTATCATTATGCCTTGTTACCGGTCTGTTTGTCTGCATTTGGGCCCACATGGTAGTGGTAATATCGATAGCTATGTCTGTATGTCTGTCTTTATTCCTATATGTCTGTCTGTCTGCCTATCTGGATGCCTATCCGCATGTCTGTCTGTATGTCTGCCTTCCTGCTTGTCTGTCTAACTCCCTGCCTGCCTGTCTGTCTGCTTGTCTGTCTGTCTGTCTACCTGCCTGCCTGCCTGCCTGCACTTGGAATGTCATCAAGATCTACTCGTCTGTTGGCTGATAAGCAGCAGGGGCGTTCGATTGTGACAATTCTATTTAAGAAACCGAGACAGCGTGAACGCCAAGAATTGGTCGCTTTCATCACTTAGATCTCTGCGATATTCCGATAAATTTATATATGTACTTATATGCCCTTCAGGCATAGATAAAACTGTATTCATATATACACATGTATTTATATAACTGAATATATATACACATGTATTTATATAACTGAATATATATACACATGTATTTATATAACTGAATATATATATGTATATATAAACAATTGTGCGTTTATGCATGCTCATCTGTTTTCAGTCAGCTCAGTACCAGTAATAGTTATGGTAATGTAATGACAATAGTTATGGCACATTAGTGGCAATATGGTTAAAAATGAGGACCTAAAATGCACTATATAAATGTATAGATATATAAAAGGCTATATGTCTTGCGTTAAGACAACCTTGTGTGTATCTTTGCATTTATATCGCGCCTTAGAAAGCATGGTAAAAAGTACTCAAAGTAGGCCCTATTGTATTTTGTGAAAACGAATATCGTTTTGATCATCCCACAAAGAAAACGTCTAACCGTCAATTGAGAAATTCTTTCAAAGACAGACCATTGTTTTAAGAAATACCTGTAATAAACATTCTATACTTAGGTTCAGAAAAAAGTTTGATAAAATAGCAAGTAGTTGGTACCCACCCAACATTGACATCAACATCTCAAAATTTTGCAATAAGCTAAAATAACTCAAAATCACAAAAAAAACAGTTACATCAGCAAAACAGAAAGGCAGACATTAATCAACCTTAGAAAAAAAATATCATCAAACCCGCCGATAAAGGAGGCGGTATTTTGGTCTTGTGTCTTTAGCTTCTGCGACCGAAATTTGATTCTGGTGCATCTTATCTTACCTTGTCTTGCCTTGCGTTGTCTTGCCTTACCCTACCTAATGCAATACACATGGATTTTGAAGAAGCTCCTTTACACCAGTTCGGAAGGGAACACAATGAAGCCTGCCAACAGGAAACATTAAGAACCAAAAAACAGACTGGAAGAGGTAAGTTTTCAGTTTAGAGTTAAAATCTCCTTACCTTAGTTTACATCTTGCCCTGCATTATGACTTACCTAACCTTACCTTACCTTATCTTACACTACACTACCCTACCCTACCCTTACCTTACACTACACTACCCTACCCTTACCTTACACTACCCTACCATTACCTTACCTTACCCTACCCAACCCTACCCTTACCTTACACTACACTACCCTACCCTTACCCTACCCTACCCTACCCTTACCATACCATACCCTACCCTACCCTTACCTTACCTTACCCACCCTCACCTTACCTTACCAAATCCTATGCCTTACCTTACCTTACCTTACTTACCTTACCTTACTTAACATCCTGTGGTGTTTAGGTACAGAACCTAATCCCGCAGCGCCTTTGAGGTATGCATCTACAGAACAAAATGGACTGACCGACAGCAACTGCGCCAGGCGTAGACTACACATGAAGTCTCTTTTATTTCACACACGCAAACTGCCGCAGTGACGGACGCGCATCAGTCAGTGGTTCGGTCGACCCCCCCCCCCCCCTAGACCGACCGACTGACCGACCAATCGTAATTGTCGGACTGGTCATTAATATAAACGAGAAATGACCATCAGTCAGTTATCGTTAGGCGACACAGTCCAAATCCGTGACAATGCACAGACGCAAGACGACAAATCATAGCTGCAAGCGACATAAGATCACAACAACAGAAAATAGATCCAGCGCAGCCCGAGGGACTGAGTCCAGTCAATTGGAATTCCGTGGTGCAAAGCTACTAATGGCTTTGGTCTCCCGCTTGTGGAGAGACGTCGAAACGTCTTAGCGCTGGGCCCAGTCGTCCTTCTATATCGTCGCCCGATGGTTGCCTGGCGAAATCCAGTCAGTTCGGTCAGTCTGTAAATGTAAATGTACAAGTTTTTCTATGGTGAAAGTCTGGCCTCGACCCTGCTCAGTTTTCAACGAATTTATCGGGTGTGATCCTTCACCACCGCTGCCCGTTTGAATGGGCCCATGTAGGGTTGTGTCTGACCCGAAGTCTGTTTATGAATTGAAAGATTATTCGTAAATAAGAAATCTCGTTGTTTTAGCAACAACTGTTGCTCTTTTTTCGCCGAGGTTGGTTTGGAAGCGCTTCTGAGTAGTTTTCTTGAAGGGGCGCTATATAAGTGTTCTGTATAAATAAATAAATAAATAAAAATAAATAAACTGCAGCAGTTTGCTGATAATCAAAATGCTCCAAATTTAATGTCATCTAATCTAATCCAATCTAAGCCAATCCAATGTAAACCAATCTAAGCCAATCCAATGTAAACCAATCTAATCCAATGTAAACCAATCTAATCCAATCCAATGCAAACCAATCTAATCCAATCCAATGTAAACCAATCTAAGCCAATCCAATGTAAACCAATCTAATTCAATGCAAACCAATAAAATGTTATCCAGTACAATCTGATTCAATCCAATCTAATCCAATCCAATATAATCTCAAGACTTCTATAGCGCCGTTATCACAATGAACAAGGCCCCAATCGATAATCGCTTCTAGTGACATCGAAGTCAAAAATTGTTATCCGTTGGAGAAGCCTGTCGAAGATCCGATGGAAACTTGTAATGAAAATTCATCGAATTTATAAAAAAATTATCTAGCGCCACTATGCTTAACATTAGACATGCTTATATCTCTGTAAAGGTCTTCGGCACTTTTACAATAGCTTACGACGAAGTTAAGGTAGGAAAAGGTAGAAATATATTTATTGTGAATTTAAACCCTTAAATTTATCATACACTGATATGCTTCAAGTGTGGGTGCCTGTGTGTCTGTGTTTTTGTCTGTCTGTCTGTCTGTCTGACTCTATTCTGCAATAAGTGCATTCAGAGACTCCATACATCGTTTGCGCCATTATGCACGTGCTCCCCGGCGGACATTGAACGCTGTGTTGAATAATGTAAACCGGAATGGATTCGTACACAATTCAATACACTTACCTAATAGCGTCGGAGGTTTATACAGAATCGCAGAAATGGTTGCGTATGTTGACCGCATAACTACTGTGGAATGGACAATATGTGTAGGAGAAAGAAACAGTGATTGGCATTTAGATAGGGAATTGCTCTCGTGCTCAGGGATAGTTTGCGGCGTGGGTGAAGACCTCTTGAGTATGAAACGTGGACTAATAACGCATCTTTAGTGCGTTGATTCAGGACTGGAATGGACCGCAACATGGGCTAAGAATGTGTCTCGATAAAAATCCCGGGAGGAAGACGACCGGGAAACCACCTCTCTAAAACTTCCCGAGTACATGGACAATGGCGGGAAACCGAAGGAGAAAGCCAAACAACGTCAGGAATTACGCCATTTGACCTTCGAACCTACCCCGGGACAAAGAACTTGAAGAAGAAGAAGAGTGGGCCAAGTAAAGGGGTAACGTTCATGCAAAGTATGGCTCAGATGTCTTCGCGGTATGCCCAAAAACAGACTTTTCTTTTTTTAAAGGTAGGATCCTACTCTAAAGGCTTTAAACTGGACTTTGCATGGATTTTTCGCTGACTCTGTACACCATATGATTCGGTTAACTCTAAAATACGAAAGATATATCATCCGACAAAAGATGGCGTCAAATGTGAGTCAGGTCGTGACCTTCGACCTCTGTTATGCTCAGTGCAAGAGCCAATGAGGTCGTAAGTCGGCCGCTGGGGTATATGGACGCCTCTCTGTCTTTCTGTCTCTGTTTCTTTGTTTCTGTCTTTCTCTCTGTACGTCTGTCTGTCTCTCACTTTCACTCTCTCCGTCTTTCTATGTTAAATAATGAAGATTACGAATATGATAAAGGCGAGCGATGCCACCTGGAGAAACTGGCGTCTCATTTGTCTCAGTTACTGTCTCGTGTTCGTGCAATGGCCCCTTTCCCTCCGCCAGAAAAGGCAGCTCAGAACAGACCATCCTGTGTATTACTCCATCTAATTTAGCACAGAACATATTTCGACAGACTGCACAAGGCCTTCGGCATTTGTCGACACTAGCAACGATCTAGCTACATGCAGATTCAACGCAGATTCAACGCAGATTCAACGCAGATTCAACGCAGATTCAACGCAGATTCAACGCAGATTCAACGCAGATTCAACGCAGATTCAACGCAGATTCAACGCAGATTCAACGCAGATTCAACGCAGATTTAACGCATATTCAACGCAGATTCAACGCAGATTCAACGCAGATTCAACGCAGATTCAACGCAGATTCAACGCAGATTCAACGCAACTTTACGTTACGCAGTGTAGTACAGTGTGGTACAAAGCCTGTCTCTTAGATTCAGCAGTAAACAACATAGCATCGACATTTATGTATGTAAGTAATATACATATATACATGGATACATACATACATACATAAAAACATACATACATATGTCCATACGTACCTACGAACAGTTAGACAGACATACAGAGGCACAGACAGACAGACAGACCGGCATCAGTCTCTATAGATATGCATAAAATTATACTATATATGTAGTCGTGATACTATTATTTAATGCAAAATGACAGACAGAATGGATGAACTGATGGAAGAAGAGACATTGTCTGTCTGTCTGTCAGTCTGTCTTTCTGTCTGTCTGACTGTCTGTCTGTGTGTCTGTAGACCGACTGCATGTCGCCACATAATTATTGAAATAGGCGGTGATCACATAGGCAGGTGGCTAATGGGGTTGATGGCCATCGAGCTACAGAACGGTGTATCACTAAGAGATAAAATTAGAAAACAATAAAACAGAAATAGAAAGAATTTACATATATACATATATTGTAATTGTAATTGTAAACGAACATTTATAAAGCGCCACTTGAGGAAACAGTGGCGCTCCCGACTTGAACAAACAAAAAGGATTTCAGGCGTTTGCGAGACTGGGTAGGAGAGAGACTAGGTAACTGAAGCCGCAGGTTACACGGATGTATGTAGGTCTATGTATAGATATATTGTTTTAATGGGTCTGATGAAGAGCCTTAAGATAATAAAGAAGATAAAACTTCTGCGTTTATCCATAATGCATATCGACAGCAAACGGCGAAGAACATCAACAAGTTTCTTTCCACTACCGTAATGAGTGCAAGTTTAACGATACAAGGCCGTTGTTCAATGTGCTCATACTCAGTTAAATTTCTATGTACAGGTGTCGCTAAGATGCTGGTTTGGTTGGAAATGCTTTTTTCGGTTGACAATACGGTGATTGTGCCGACCGAAAACTTGATTTCCAGCGTGCTTTTGACAACATTGACCGACGTTCCAGGCGAAGCTTTCGAACGTCTAGTGTTCTGTCTTTCCTGATTTAATTCTAGATAAGTCTGATACCACTGTGTGACACAAAGGTCTAATGGTAGCGCGCTTGGTCTGTATTCCAACGATTGAGATTTCGATCATGCCGAGCGGATTCCGTGGGAGCTTTTCTTTTCCTTGTACTTTTGATCTAATTGATGTTTCAAGTGAGGCTTTTCATAGTCTAAGGCTTTGTCTGTGGATTTTTAATTCTCGTTAGTGTAATAAAGTCAGTTGGAATCCGCATCTGGAGAGTCTGTCAAAGAATCGGATTCGTACTTATCATAATTATAACATTGCTAATATACTCACAAAATTTATATTTATTTGAGCCTAAATAGCTGCGACAAGTTTATACATTTTAATTCAATTAATGATTCCATGACGAATGTATGCAACGGAGCTAACTACGCAGCTTAAAGACACTCCTCTTTTCTCCTAATTCTAATTGGAATGTCTTTTAATCGTTGCAGATGGATCATATCCCTTGGGCGTTATCCCTTCCCCTTGTTCTCCGGGATCTTCGACTAGACTGATACCAGACGACATCCCAGCGACCATCCTGCATTATTGCAGCAGCAGCAGCAGCAGCAGCAGCAGCAGCAGCAGCAGCAGCATGGAAGACACAAGATTGGATTAGCAAGATTCCTTGCACAATTTAGAGCCACTCCAGTCGGTCTAATCCGGCGAAGGTCGGCGCCAAGGGTCTTGCCACGGATAAAAGAATTAACCGACGACGAAGATACACCACACGCACGAAGATCATCTTTTCCTTTTACTGATGCCAGCTGCACAATCTGATACAACTCGCTGCTGACCAGCATTGTGTGCACGCCGTTCTCACACATACATATACATATACATACATATATACATATGCATATACGTATACACATACATATACATATACACATACCTATACATATACATTTACATATACATATACGTATACATATACGTATACATAAATGTATGTGTATATATATGTATATATATATTAAACATTTTGCTTATTCTTTAAGTCCATGGGTTCATCGCACGTCGGTGTCGATTGCAAGACTCACCAGATTTATCCATTGGCATAACATAATATACTACAGGTAATCGTAATCGTAATCCCGTGACTTCAACAGCACCCAACGAAAGCCACGTGACGAGGACCAGCTTATTCGCAGGAGCTCAGTCAAAACAAAATCGATAGGCAAAAAGAGTTCGGTTTCAGGTCAAGATCCAAGAGTCAGGCGCAGAGAGACAGCGTGGTAGCTACGGTGGGTGATGTTTGGGATTGGAGCGGAACGACAGATAAGAGGAAGAAGGGGAGCCTGGATAGGATCTGCGAAAGAGGAATGGTTGTCTAAGGATATAGAAGAACATATCAGCTGTAGGTTAAAATGGTTTATTTCTTAAGCAATTTACAAGCGTAATATGACTCACATGGCAATAAGACGTCGATGTCATGCGGGTACAAAACCAGCGAACAACCTCTCAAGAAGAAAAACGCAACGTGCAACAACAGATGCTGACGAAAAAAGGCTGAATACGGATAAAGATTTCGCGACACATGTTCTCTTCGTGTCTCTGACAGCTTGACAGCGAAGATGGTCATATATCTTTAACTCATCAGCAGACGAACTCGACATCTTTGCCGAGTTACAACAAAGCGTAGTTTAGTAAGGAAAGTATGTGATACTTATGAAACTGCGCACCATAAATGCATCTTCGAATACAATGCTATTTAAGTTTTGGCATACGTGTGTCGGCAGTTTGTTGATTGGACGACTCGGTGTCACGTGAGAGCGACCACGTGGGTGAACGTATCGGCAGATGGACGGATAAAAGGAAGGAGTGAAGGACGGATGACTCGATGAAACTGGGAGACAAATGAATGGACGGACATACAGAAACACAGAAAGACGAACGGACGAAAACACAGACCGATAGGCACATACATGTAGCAGGACGGACAGTCGGACTTTCAAACTGATGAGCAGAAAAATGGGTTGCAACTAACTCTGCAATAACTACTATTGGCTAATTGTTTTTTTTTTGGATGTTTGATGTCCTTAACTGAATTTATATGGAGCTTGGATATTGCACCATTTACCATAACTCGTGTCATTAGATGAACGCAAATAACACACGAAGATAACCTGAATAAATGCATGAAGTAGGCCGACGCAAGTGAAGTCGTAATTCTTACTTAACGACCAGCGTAACCGAACTTGTACTCGTTCAGGCTACGCTGATGAATCGATGGATCCACCCTCATCGGTTGACTGATTTCTCATCTCACTGACCGCTGGCTGCTGTGGTCAATAAATTATATGCATTAATTAGCTTCATGATTTAATTGTCGATTGTCGTCCTTTTCATCAGATAATAATAAAAACAAAGATAACAGATGGGGAATCATCATCATCATCATCATCGTCGTCATCATCATCATCATCATCATCATCGTTATCATCATCAGCAGAAGCAGCACTACAACAGCAGCAGCTGTTCATCATCTTCATCTTCATTTATTTCTATTTTTACTATTATAATAATAATTATTATTATTATTGTTGTTGTTATTATTATTATTGTTGCTGTTATTATTATTATTATTATTCTGATGATGATGATGATAATAATTTTGATTATAATGGTGATGATGGTG
>OZ029924.1:19728845-19748845 GCA_964023275.1 Norana najaformis | reverse complement strand
AAGGACTGTATAGACGAGGTGGATGATTGGCGCCATATATGCTCCAAGTCTTAATTAAACCATTAGCTCGAGTTTTAAAGGCAGATTTGACTGTGAACTGAACTGATTGTTGGAGACACAAAGGCGGCTTCGAATAAACGTCTGACGAGTAATTATCTCCAGGTAACGGACCAGATGCCTTCTACATACACATCATCTATCTCTGTTCGCATATATATATATATATATATATATATATATATATATATATATATATATATATATATATATATATATATATATATATATATACAGATAGTTTATACATAAGTATATACATATTGATGTACCTATGCAGATATAGTTGCCTATATACTCATTTATAAATATCGACAAATAGTTTATACATAAATATATACATATATATGTACCTATGCACATATATATGCATATATACTCATCTATATATATAGACAAATAGTTTATACACAAATATATGCATATACATGTACCTATGCACTTATATATGCATATATACTCATTTTTATATACATACAAATAGTTGATACATAAATATATACATATATGTACATATGTACATATATATATGTATATATTCTTTTTTATATACAGAGCATATAAGTACAGATGTGTGAGTGCTTGAATATAGTTCTTCTGTGCAACCTGTTCGATATACAGAGACGATTGTTTAATCGTAAGACATCAACGCCTATCAGACAAAATGGGTGTATATTGGTGCAGTAGTCGCTGAAGCTTCAAAGTTTCGAAGCATCGAGGGTCAAGACGATTTTAGTAGACGGTTCAGCTGGGGTTGGAACCAGGATTGAAAGATGGTGGACGCAGTGTGAGTGCGGCCTGGTGCAGGACACAAATCAGTTGCAACAATCGAAAGTCAGTCATGTTTACGGGAGATGTGTGTCCGATGTATTCCCTCCCTTGGAATTGACCACTGGGCCTGAGTGTCCCCATCAGTGGCTTCTGTCCTCGGTCCCTTTCCTTTGGCCACTCAGTCAGCATGCTATTGTCTCCGTCGGTCTTTCTCTGTCTCTCTGTCTCTCTCTCTCTCACTCACTCACTCACTCACTCACTCACTCACTCACTCATTCGCTCTCTCTCTCATTCTCTCTCTCTCATTCTCTCTCTCATACTCTCTCTCATTCTCTCTCTCATTCTCTCTCTCATTCTCTCTCTCATTCTCTCTCTCATTCTCTCTCTCTCATTCTCTCTCTCTCATACTCTCTCTCATTCTCTCTCTCATTCTCTCTCTCATTCTCTCTCTCATTCTCTCTCTCATTCTCTCTCTCATTCTATCTCTCATTTTCTCTCTCTCTCTCTGCTCGTATGTCGGCCTATGCAATTTCTAACAGCCACAGGCAACAAGCTGCAAATAGACAGACACACATATAGACAGACAAACAGACAGACACGCTAACACACAGAAAAACATACATAGATAATAGATACCCATCTACATAAATACATACATGCATGCATAGGCCTACACACATAGATTCAAACAGACACAGACCGACAGACAACCGACAGACAGATACACAGACATATAGACACACACACAGACAGACAGTCAGTCGCCTGTGCGTTGTATACTGCGTCTGTCGTTCAAAAAATAGTTATCACTAGCAATAAAAGCAATCGTTAAAATACATGCATGGCCTATGTATACATATGTATACATATGTATACACATGTATACATATACATATGTATACATATGTATACATATGTATACACATGTATACATATGTATACATATGTATACATATGTTTAATATGTAGCCTATCTCGTGAACGAAAAAACGAACCCTTAAATTCTTGTTAAAGCAACCTCTAGATATTTAAGAATTTCAATAAAACTAAAAATTTATTTAAGCCTGACACAATAGCAATTAAATTTAGAATTATAAACAATGTTTAAAAAATAACGCCACAGTACGAAAAGAGCCCTGCAAAATAACGTTTAGCAAAAAGGACAAAACGGTTGTACATTTTCTGCCGTAAATCAGTGAAACATTGCGGCCCAAGGAGAACATTTCGATCATCGATTATAGTTAAAATATGAGAACTAAAATTCTTCTAGTTTGAACTAAACTTAAATAACAATTTTCATTGTTATTGGAATAATTCTAGAGGTTCACGTGTTTCAATCGTCTTCGGTCTTTCACAGAAACAGATGAAGCTGAACAGCTTCACGTGCCACACATATAGATATCTCTATGCTGCTTTTCGCTCATCACACGACTAAATATTTAATGTGTCTAGAGATGCAAAAGGGACCACATATCTTTTTACAACGTCTGGCATTGACAGTCGAGCGATTCATTGCGGTTGCTTTTTCACAGCACCTTCCATGCGATGAGTTGCTGCCTTTCCAAACGTAGTTCCTCATCTCCAGTAAGTTTTTACATCACGAGGGATCATAGCTGCTTCGGGGAATAAAAAGTAATTAATTAATTGGCGTTAACTTACCAATTGCCGGTGAGATTCGTTCCAGCATAGCGAGTCCTAAGACGATTGCACGAACGCCAAGCATCCAGTTTCGTGTTTCTACCATATCGACGAATATGTTCGTTAGTTTCAGCTAACAGCACTCGAACTGAGCCTCTGCTTTCTCCGCCGGAGTCGACAGAGAAGGTAACGACCACCTGGAGAAGGGAGAGAAGGAGAACTAAGAGGAGGACGGCGAAGAGGAGTAGCGTTAGAGGAAGAATTGGCGACTGGGGTAAAGTATTTCCGTGTACTTGGCCTGATGAGGTGCTAGTCAATTAGTCTCGTAAGCGCATAACTGGCTGACAAAATTGGCTTCAACGTGTCAGGGAATTTATATCGTCTGCTACGCGCGACAGAGTCGACCGCGCGCTTTTCGAGTGTGAAGTGATGGAGTCGTCGGCAATTTCTGCAGGCGAAGATGTCGACGGCTGCTGAGGATGGGTCTGGTGCTGCGACAGACAGACCTGATGCACGTCCGCGGCTACTAACGACATCTTGCGACCGCTGTTCTGTGACGCCGAGAATCGACGGCGTGCGCTCGGCACGTATGCTCGACCCGTCCAAGTTTCTTCCGCTAATAAACGCCAACGAAGGGAAGAGAGGGAGCAAAGGTGAGAGGGAGGAGGACAACAATGGGGCAGGGAAGCAGAGCGATCGGTTGACACCGCAGCGCATGCGCATGCGACAGCGTGTGTGTGGTCTGAGATGCAACCGCTCTACCACCAGCGTCGATTTGGGCAAAGCGCACTGGATGAGGTAAGAAGAAAATTGTGGGTATATTATGATGTGCAAAAAAGGAAATTTAAGACAGAGGTTCACGAAAAGTTTGGGAAATCATTACTGTTGGACAACGAGATCGTCATGATCTTCACCAGTCGTCAAGAAGAGACAACAAAATCGTCATGATTAGTCAAGACAGTCGTCAAGAATAGACAACAAAAGTGTCATGATTAGTCAAAACAATCGTAATGGATCATCAAGAGATTAGCATAGGAGATTTATGATTCTGCGTCACAGTCACTCATGCTCATGGATAATAAAGAGAGTCATCACGCATAGCGCCGGAAAATGTCATGGATAGTCATGAGAGTTGTCATGAATAGTCAAGAAAAGTCACGTATAGTCACGAGACGTCTCTAGGCGCGTAGTCACGTGGCGCCTATTCAGACGGGCAGCGGTGGTAAAGGATCACACTCGATAAATTCATTGAAAAATGAGCTGGGTCGAGGCCATACGACCTCTATAGAAAAACACGTACATTTACATTTACATAGTCAGGTTCGAAGCGCTACGCCACACCCTCAACAGCGAAACCTTCCTCTCGCCGGAACATTAATTAGCACTTACTTCGCGCGGTGCGGTTTTCCGTGTATCGCCTTTGGATTTGCTTGTGTATTCTTCATAGGAGGAGACCACGGAAGTTGTTACGAGACGCTGAACACCAGGCGTCGCTTCGTCCTCGAGGCAACTTCCGCCTGCGCCGACACAACCGAAGACTATTGATGTAGCGGCTCCCACAGCAGTTTCGTCACACAACGCCATCTATTTACCAAAGACGCAAATAGGCGGATGATGCATCCCACGCGAGTATTATCTGGCGGAGAGGGGCGGATCCAAAAGCAGGGGGGGGGAATCCAGGCATGGCCGCGGTTTAGGGTCCGTGCCACCACTGGGGTTAACTCCCAACCAGCCAACTGGTTAGAGTTACCCTTTCCTCGTTTTCCCTCTGGTCTTCTGGCAATGGGACTTGGTTCTTTGCATGGAATCTTTGGACAAGACAACCCTACCGACTTGACGCAGCGCTCGTGAACTGCGCTTAGCATTTAATTAGCGCTTTAGAAGTTGGAGTTTACGATTACGATTATGAAGGGTGTCTCCTATACTTGGAAGGTTCAGTAGGAAAAGTTAAAACTTGGGAATTAAAAATGTCACCGAGAAACCTGGAAATTAGAGGTACTTCATAAAAGAACGTGATAAAGACTAAATTTTTCAGCCTAAGATAAACTCCTAGCGAAGTGAAATCGGCGAAGACAAATATGGCACCATTACTGTTTCTTATGGATTCCCCACCTGCCACCAGGTATTACTTCTGTAATGTGCTTGAAGCTGAATCTAGTAGACCCTATCGATTTTGTTTTGACTGAGCGCCTGTGAATAAGCTGGTTCCCGCGACTTAGCTTTCGTTTGGCGCTGTAGAAATCTCGATTTCGATTACGATTACCACCAGTACTCTATGGTTTTTCAGAGCAACAGCCAAAAGAACATCAACACTTGCACCCGATGAGTCTGTTATGTTGTTGTCAAGTTCGCAGTTGCTCGTTGTTGATGTTGTGTTTTGTTCGTTCGTGGCCGTGGAACTTAAGAACATGAAAAAGAAAAGGCGTTGAATCCAATCGGTAGATGATTAGGCGAATTGCAGAAAGGGTGAAGCGAGCGCTTCGATTGAAAACGCTTCCAATTTCCGTCGCGCGCAACCAACCATCTTCAGACATTGGACGAATCAGAGCTATTTGAGGAGGCAGAGGCTGCTGCGGACGACCTTCGCCAGCATCTGAAGCCGAGGAAGAAGGAAGGGTAACATCGACGGAGTCTTCTGATGTACCAAAACCACGTCCGCTGTTGATAGCACCTGAGTACCTCGAGGGAACTTCTTTGAAGCCGACTCATTCGCACTACCCGACTAGTAAGAAGAAACACCTCCAAGTTCTTTTGTCGGAAATTAACCATCTTTTCACTACATATATCTTTATTTACATAAGTCAATATTATATACATAAAATGTATATTTTTATTACATATATCAAATACGTATTTGAATTATATATCTATATATCTTTATTTACATAAGTCAATAATATATACATAAAATGTATATTTTTATTGCATATATCAAATACGTATAGAAAATATAGTATAATTATATAAATATGTAGTATTCATATATATATTTTATATAGTACACAGTGGCGGATGTGTGGATCCGCGGCGTCTCGTGTTTATAGATAACACTAGATAAATTTGGAATCGTCTATACCAAAAAAGGCCCGACTTGCAAACTCGCCATCATCTTTTAAATCGCTTGTTGAGACTCACTACTTCATCCTGGCTTTTGCATGATTCCATCTTCGCCTCCATAGCGAACATACATCCGCGCCTCAGATTCAGGTGTTCTGACATTGCGCGCGTTACAAGTGCTTTAAATAAATGAACAAATGAATAAATGAATAAATGAATAAATGAATAAATGAATAAATTAATAAATGAATAAATGAATAAATTAATAAATGAATAAATTAATAAATTAATAAATTAATAAATTAATAAATAGATCGAGAAATGCAAGCAGTTTTTCAGGTTGGTCACAGTTCGCATGGACCTTAACTAAAGTTTACTAAAGTAAACTAACTAAAGTAAACTAATCAAAAGTAAAGTTTAAAGTATCTTTAGTAAAGAACTTCAGCCGGCCGGCGATGACAGCTGGACATGCAGAGGGAGTTCGTCCGATCAACTACGCTAACTTGACTACATTACTTTACCCTTCGTCCAAGAAAACAATAAAGCACCAGGATCGAGATCGAAGTGCTATGCTCGTCAGTTCTGTAAAGCTGCAGAACCGCCGCTATTGTCTCCTTTTCCACCGTTGATCTTTTGCCAGACCATTACTTTGCGAACATGTAAATGCATTCCAGGTGCTTCTACTGAGCAGTTATTCAGAAAGATGTATAAATGTAACAATACAGTATAATACAAATAAAACAATACATTAGACACCATGCAATACAGTGCATAACACTGCGTTACATTAGGACACAAAAACAATATAATTTCGAAGACCTATATCGCCGATATCCAATGCCGAAGCATCAACCGATGGCGCACCAAAACCAAGCCATATAGAGAGATCGGTAACAGAAAGTCAGTCCATTGAGACATAAATACATACATAAACAGCAACGTATACACTAAATAACTTTCTAAGTTCTTCTTTGTCTTTGTCTTTGTCTGTGTTTTTGTCTTTGTCTTTGTGTTTGTCTGTGTTTTTGTCTTTCTTTGTATGACTCGACAACTGCAAAGAATTTCACTACATAATACTTAGAAATGAACCTATCCTACAAAATGGCATTAAAATATGGACAATCGATGTTACATAAATATGTATGTATATATAGTTTCATTTCCAGCCATATATATGCACTATATAAGGGTATATAACTGTAAGTAACTCTATACATGTGATATATGAGTATACAGCTACATATATCATTGTATATGTAGGCCTACTATGTATGTGGATATATATGTAAACTCTGTAGCTGGGTGCGACTTATATAGTTATATACTAATATATATATATATATATATATGTGCATATGGGTTTAGAATTAGACGTATACATATATGTGTATTTAGAACAGAAGTGGGGTCATTGTTAAGGTTCATTTCCTAATAAAGCTTGCGGAGGAGTGTCTTACTATGTGTATTCAGTCGTTGGTACTTGGTAGCCTCCGGCTGCAATACATAGATCTATCCAAGTGGGGTGGGTGGCTCGGTATAAATCTCCGATGGGCGCAGGCGGGTAATGAATCAAATGGGGAAATGAGAATTCCGCTTCTTTCTTCCAGGTCGCCCCCACAGTATTTAACTCCTAATCCCCAACTCACTCGTCTAATCATCTGACCAGATATTAATCCACAGGACAGGGATTCGGCTTCGCGGTAAAGCTTTAATCTTTCTGTTGTAGGCTTAGGTAATAATACTGGCTATAAGATACACCGACATACATATTTATGTAGAACCTATATTAATGTTCTACATACAGACGTTCTTTAACTTGTACTGTACATGTGCGCTAGACTAAATACGCTGCCAAGTTCGTTTCGTTCTGTCAGTTCTGTGAAGTCATTCAGGTCTAAACTTAAGATTCATTTACTTCAACTTGCTTACCCACCGAAGCCTAGCTTCTGGTTTTTCTGACCTACATGAGCTCGATCTGGCTTCTCCAATGGATTCTGATTCTGATTTCACTTGAAGCGACCATCGACTGAAGCCTTGATCATTATGATAACGGCGCTATAAAAGTCATTAGATTAGATTGTGACAGCCAACAGAAAACTTGGTTTCTTTACAAGAAATTTAGGGTGACTGATGTGATTTCTTGTTACGACGTTGGAGGGTACATTGAAGTTAAGCACCATCAGTCGGGTTAGTAGTAAACCTTCTTTCCTAGTATATGCTTGCCGCATACATATGATATACATTTAGGCTATGACGATTGCACGTTAACAATTTGAGGTTGTTTTCAAGTACTGGAGACCCTAGAGACAGCTACGTTCGTTGGGCCCCACTAGGACCATATCTCTCTACCAATTTGCACCAGTGTCTCAATGCGGGCCAGCTCTGGGCCCAGTGAGCGTGGCTGTCTTGAAACACTTCGCTGATCGGAAAACCAACGAAGCGGAAACTGCGGAACATGGATCTGTGTACCAAGTACACTTGAAATATTGAGCTGTTTACGGATGGCTGGACAAGCACGTGGGCGGCTAAAAGCGAAGCAGTGATGATAGTGGCGGACAGGCAGACACCACTTAGGTGACGTTGCATTGTGTCCAGCAGAAGACAAAGCCACTCCGCAGTGTCCTTTGATTGCGTATCGACTCTCGAGATGCCCAAGGGCAATGGAGTCGTTACGCATGAATGGCAATGCAGGCGTTACGCTTGAATGGCTCCTTGCAGCAGCAGCAACACCAACAGAAAAGGCGGCAGCGGCGGTGAAACAATAGGCTGAGAGGGATGCAGTCCATCGAAAATCAAACTGCTCATCTGAATCCCATTCAACTCATTTCTAAGCCTAACTACGTTCTCATCTCTAAGAAGACAAGGAGAGACAAACAAAGAGACACAAGAAAAGAAAAACGCATCAAGACACACAGTCATATTTTGCATAATATATGTGTGTATGTCTATACACGCAGTATGTATTATGTATGTATTTGTTGCTACGGTTGAAGGATTTTGCACAGTTGTTAGAGCATTATAAACGAGGTGTCTGATGCATACAAAATATCGAAGAAGATTGCTGCGAGAGATCAGTCGTGATGCGAACAATACATATTATTGTTTATAACTTTATAGTTTATACATGTTTATACAATACGCAGTTTGATTACAGTTCTGACTAGAAGTTATGAGTAGAGTTAGTTGATTATAGTCTGAACATTGTGAACGATTAGTTGTCTGTCTTGAGAAAAAGAATTAACTGTTTTAACCGGACTTCAGATCAAGTTTCGTAACCGTATATATGTATGTATGTATGTATGTATATACGCACGCTATGCATGTATGTAAGTGTGTATGTAAGCACTGTTATGTATGTATGCATGCATGCATGTATGTATGTAGACTCTTAATATTGCACCTTATAAGTACCTCACAACTTAATAACAGAACCCATGGCAAATATTCCTGCTAATTATTCAATTAAAAGCAAATTTAATCAGATCCAATCCAACACAGTCTAATAATCCATTTAATCTAGCAATTGGATTATAATCCGGTCTTATCTAATCCAATCAAATAATCTTATCTAATCCAGTCCAGACCAATCTTTGACACCCAATCTAATCAAATCTAAGATATCAAATCAACCCAACCCAACTCAGTCCAACCCAACTCAGTCCAACCCAACTTAACCCAACTCCACCCAATCCAGATCAATCGAATCCAACGGAACTCAACACAAGACGACCCAAATCAACTCAATCCACTATCAACCCAACTCATCCCAATGCAATATTTTAATCGATTTCAATATGAAATCTGTTTTAATTCGGAAAAGAACTTTAAAACAAAATCCCGTTTGATACAGATTAATGACAGAGACAGACAGACAGACAGTTAGAGAGACAGACAGACAGGAGTGAGAGAGAGCGCGAAATACACAGATGTACAGCGAGAAAGATAGAATATGAGAGACAAGTTTAAATAAACAGGAGGGAAATATCTTGGACCGGAATGACTTTCGTTCGTCCCACATGTCTCCGCCTGTCGGAAGATGACGCTTGCATCAAATTTCGAGCGGCAAACGGTGTTGACACGGGTTCCCATTGGCAGCAAACAACCGAGGCAACGGAGTAGGAGACGCAGCATGAACTTCGACGGAGCAAAACAAGACCCAGACCTTCGTGTCGCTGTACCGGATACACGGAAACAGAGACGAAATATACCGAAGGAGGTGCACGGAAGTCACGCTCGACCACGTGACCCGATTTATCCGAAGACCACAGACCATACATCATGCGACATCTATCGACCAACTGAACTCCTCGTGACCTTCTCGTGTGATGCTCCGGATTATTTATCTGTCGCAGGCACTGCAGCGGGGACGCTAAGTGGAAGGGTGGTCGAAATAACCTCACCGAAGTGAGTGATTGACTTACTCACGCTGGGGTTTGAATACAGCTAAGCACATGGAGTAATCAGTTAGTTAGTAACTTAGACAGATGGTTGACAGTCGACACTATTTCAGAGTTCCTGGGCCTTAAATGACACAACAGCAGAGGCAACTGATCCCTCTAATTTATTTGCAGTGCGCGCACTGGCTTTACCCCGAAGACAATAACAGTTGGTAACTGCGCTCTAGTTTGTCTTTGGAATCGCCCAAAAAGGCCGTCTGCAGAAATGACCTACTGTGGATTCCTCCCTTCCACTTGTCCACTTGTATGTATGTATTGTATGTATGTATGTAGGCATACTGTATGTATGTATGTACTGTATGTATGTATCTATGTACTGTATGTATGTAGGCCTACTGTATGTATGTATGTACTATATGTATGTATCTATGTACTGTATGTATGTAGGCCTACTGTATGTATGTATGTACTATATGTATGTATCTATGTACTGTATGTATCTATGTACTGTATGTATCTATGTACTGTATGTATGTATGTACTGTATGTATGTTTGTATGTACCGAATGTATGTATGTATCTTCTTCCTCCTCTCCTCCTCCTTCTCTCCTATTCCTCCTCCTCCTCTTCTTCTTCCTCCTCTTCTTCTTCTTCTTCTTCTTCTTCTTCTTCTTCTTCTTCTTCTTCTTCTTCAACTACGACGATGATGACAACGACGTCAATTTGGTTGCTAGTCTCGCGCCAGTTCTTTTTAATTCCTGATCAGATTCTCTTCCTAGTGGGAAATAAATGTCGGGAAGTTGCTCTTCGGTCGCCATCACTATCGCTTCCACAGTCCGGCCACCTAAGGGACTCTCATCTAACAACGGGGTGGTCGGGAGCGGCAACATCCGCTACTACACGATCGATTCATAATGCATGAGACGCACCTGCGCCATCTTAGACGGTCACAGAAACATCATCATCAGCAGCATCAGCAGCATCAGCAGCGGTTACAGAGGATTGTCCCTCTCATCTGGTCAGATCCTCTTTGGATTAGGACGAATGATCGAGACGAAAGCGTCTGAAGAAAATTGAGATCGGCTAATGAACGAAGACGAGGACTAACGAAGATAATCTCCCGCTCTGTATAATTCTCCCGTTCGAGACGTGCAGGTGCCATTGCCACGGACAAGAAAAATCGAATTCAAAACTAGAATATATGAGAGGTTCGCTCACACAAACTCAGTCCTTAGCATCAAGATACGGAAGTCCGAATGATCTCGAGACGATACCTGAATACGTTGACCTGAAAGCAAACCCTTCCTGCCTATCAATTTTGTTTTGACTGAGCACCTGAGAATAAGCTGATTCCCGCGAATTAGCTTTTGTTGGGCACTGTAGAAACCCCGAGTTTACGATAACGATAACTGTACAGCGACATCATATGTGAAAGATATGGTTAGAATATGACAACATTCCCACAGATGAGCCCCATACGGGTTTAATGTCTTATGGATGAAGCCTATACGGGAATACTGTTATATTCTCCCAGATCTTCAACATCTGGTCTACATCAAGCGTTTCAATCTGTAGGGAAGATAGAGTAGGCTACTTAGTAGTTCCAATGTTTAACGACATCTTATGGCATCAAAAGCCGTTGACGTCGCCCTCCTCCTTTACCCAGGCTTGGAATTGGCACTGCCCGCCTAATGGCAATGGCGGAGTTAGGGAAAATAGAAACGCTAGATGAATGGGTCTACGCAGTCTATCCCTGTGTCGTATTTCAAGCCTACTGCTGTTGTAAATCAGTTACGACCTACCTGCAGGTTACCATTTAAAGACAGTAACATATGTTGACAACTGAAAACGTGCATAGCATTTACCTTTTACACTTTAAAGGCTCCGTACATACAGCTGACAACATTATTTTATTTATAAAAACGTTTTATATGTTCAACATCTGTATGCAATATCGATTGTCATTTGTACGCGGCGAACAAAATCAGAAGACGAAACAAAACGCGTCTTAAAATAAAAATGGTGGGTGGAGGATGGGCAAAATCTCCACTTTTTCGATTGGGTGTCATGGCCCTTCGTCTTGACACGTGCATATATATACACATAAACATACATACGTGCATTCATTCACATACAGCTGTTGTGAGAAGTTTACGCTGAAAAACGAGCCACTCCTAATTTACCCCAGACGCATAATAATCGCCATTGATTACTGCCTACGATACGGACATCATAGTCGAAGTTATTAAAGTGAGCAATGGCAACTCTATATCCTGTGGCCAAATTTAACTGTCATTGCGCCAGAATAAACCCCAAGTTTGATTCATCCGCTGTATGGCTCTGTTGGGGATTCAGCCTCATTATATTTCTTCTGGCTACTGAACTACTAATAACTCATCTGGAAATCAGTTTTGTTGGAACGCCAGAAGGCAAAATTTCTCGATACAAACAGGATGAAAAGGCCATCATGATGAATGAGAATCATCATTGCCATTTTGCATATTTATGAGAAATTTCATGATACAGCTGGTGCACCAACTTTTGAACGTAACGGCAGGGATCAGCGAATAAAATCTGCAGAAGTATAAGACTGATCTCATTGTTTAAGTTTTACAAACGGCAAATGAATTACCAAATACAATAATAAGACTGGTCTCATTGTTTAAGTTTTACAAACGGCAAATGAATTACCAAATACAATAATAAGACTGATCTCACTGTTTAAGTTTTACAAACGGCAAATGAATTACCAAATACAATAATAAGACTGGTCTCACTGTTTAAGTTTTACAAACGGCAAATGAATTACCAAATACAATAATAAGACTGATCTCATTGTTTAAGTTTTACAAACGGCAAATGAATTACCAAATACAATAATAAGACTGATCTCACTGTTTAAGTTTTACAAACGGCAAATGAATTACCAAATACAATGATAAGCAGCAAAGGCAAAAACAGCTGAAACTCGAAATGCATGCATATGTTCTTAACATCCATAAACAGCAAAAGAAACGTATAGCCTATATACAGTCTGTCTATACAGACTGTAAGAGAATCGATCCATGTCCGTACACTCAGAGTCCTAGCACAATCTCATAACTTTCAAACAGTGATGTGTAATAATGATGTGATTATCTTACTTTACATTTGTAAAGTAATTTGAAATTTTGCACAACAGATGCAGATGAGTCAATAATTCAGAGCTTGCATGACTGACTACTGATCATGACATTTGGATTCACGCACTGCTGGTTAAAGAGCCTAAGGGTAGGAAATGAGCATCCCTAAGTTCTGCTTGAGGACATGGGAACTTTACTCAACTTTAAACACATGAGAACTTTACTCAACTTTCAACACATGGAAACTTTACTCAACTTTCAACACATGGAAACTTTACTCAAATTTAGATACATGGGAACATTACTCACCTTTTGACAAGTGAAACTTTCTCAACTTTTAACACCTGTTAACTTTACTCAACTTTTGACAAGTGGAACGTCACTCAAATTTAGACACATGCGAACGTTACTCAAAGTTGGACACATTAGTACTTTACTCGACTTTAGACTAATATCAGATTTTCATTGCCCAATGGTTTTGCTCATCACTGATAAAGTCTCACGTCGGTCAATTATAGTGGCACTATCAAATTTTAGTGCAGATTAGATTTGGTGATTAACCAGATAGGAACAGATTAGGTATTTAGGTAAGACTCCTCTGATGCAGTTAGCTCGGCTAAACTCTGGTTATCCAGTCCACAATATCTGAAATGGCTTCCTCACCCTGTCCGTCCGGCTCCTTGTGAACTTGGTGATAAGCACCTTCAAAGACCTAAAAACAAAGAAAGTGCTCAACAGATTAATTCCACAGCATAATCTCTATGTAATGTAATGTAATCGAAAATTTATAAAGCGCCACTTCAAGATAGACTCCTCAGAGGCGCTCCCGGCTCGACAACCCAGAAACATTGGGAAAAAGGAAGGTCTTCAAGCGCTTGTGGAAAAGAGGGAGAGAAACTAAGAAATTCCTGGCATACCTCTTATAGCATTCTTAGTGAAAACTCTTTTAACATAACGACACATGTACTTGTATCACGGTGACAGGTCCTTAGTAGGCACTATCGTATGTATGTGTGTATACAACTGTGAATCATTAAAAATTTTATTCATGTATGTATACATGGAGTATAATTTAAGTGATTGAATGGTTTTAATTGCTCAGCAGGACAGAGAATAACATCCTATCTCTGACACCCTAACCACCAGTTTCACTGGTATTTTCGACATGCCTTTTGTTCAAACTTCACGAACACCAAAGCTGACGACGAAGATAATCTGGTAATAACTAGAATGAGATGCACATATCTCACACTAATCACACAGCTATGCTTCATTCTGAAATCAGGATCAGTCTGGATTACCTTCAGGGACTTGACTTTGCTGCCTGCCTTATCGACCAACATCTGCGATCCCTCGACCGTGCATATTTTATCAGCACTGCCATGCAGTATAAAAAAGGGCCACTTTATTTCAGAAACCCTTCTTCCAATTTCATCCATTGCACCTAGCAAGTTCACAGAAAACCTGAAAAAAACAAGAACAAAGACCATCAAAAAAATCACCTGCAAACAGACCAGTGGTTCTTGAAACTTAGCCTTTCATTTTTAAAGTGATGCTACATACTATACAGATGGAAAATCATGAATGGAATTAACGTCCTGTTTCTATGTGCATAAAACAGAAAGAACAATTGAAAGAAATGAAAGAATGATGAGTGAATGAAAACAGTGTGTATTTACCTGGCTTTTAGACCACCATGCCATACTAAAGGATCTTCAACATAATGCTTCACCTACATTTTAAACGGAATTTACTATAAAATCAAACAGCTAATTATAAGTAAATATTCACAGCTGACAGAGAATAATTCTTTCAATAACTCTTTCAAAAACCATCAGCAGTCCAACCACAGGATGCTTTGCATTCGTAGCCATTTCCTGACCCCAAAAAGATGGAGGTCTGAACTGGCACCACATGACCTTGTCACCCATCCAATTGTACCAGCACTGCTCACACTTCTTTACCTCATCATTCTTACCACAACTACATCCACAACTACAAATTGCTGCTGATGCATGCTGTAATGAGATTCTGGGTAACACGAATTACAAGGAAAATGAAAAAACTAGTATAATTTTAATTTCTTCTGTTCCTGCTTTACTTATACTGGTCAATGAGGCTAGAATAAATTGACTAACAACGTCAGGGTCCCTTGAAATCCATTCCGGCTGAATGGCTCCAACTTGAAGCTGCGGCATCAGGCTGGCCACTATTTTCACCAAAAAAAACTAAAATGTCCACATCCAAAACCAATCAACTACCTAACTGAAACATCCGAAGATGAAGACCAAGAAAAAGATAGAATTTCATCAAACAGAAATCAGTTCCTTTGGCCAATCTGAAATATGGCCATCTTCTGATATCTGAGCAACTTGACGTCTGAATGCTGTGTAGATTAGTACTTGTTTACAGCCGAGTTCGCTAGAGGTCGTTAGTGGAAGAGAAATCTTGAAACACCTTTGTTTTCGTCATACAGTGCAATAAACTACCAATTATCAACTCTCAACTGCGGTCCATGGAAATTCCTTCGTCAGCCTCAAAGTTGATGAGGTGTTCCCTGTTGCCTAAGTATCATTTGCACACAGATGAACATCCTATTGTTTTAAAACTCTAGCATCAGTAAAGCTAGTGAGAAGGCCTTTCTGAAGAAGAAATTAAAGGCACTATGAAACTGCCCACATACAAACATTGCATATATATATATATATATATATATATATATATATATATATATATATATATATATATATATATATATATATATATATATATATATATATATATATATATATATATATATATATATATATATATATATATATATACACACAAAGAGACATTGGCGAAAGTTTATCCTAGTCACTGAATTGTAATCGTAATCTCAAGATTTCTATAGCTCCCAATGAAAGCTAAGTTGTGGGAACCAGCTTATTCACAGGCGCTCAGTCAAAACAAAATCGATAGGCAAGAATGGTTAAGTTTCAGGTCGAGATCCAACAGTCAGGCAGGCAGTCGGACGGCTATGGTGGATGGTGTTTGGAACTGGATCTGTGGGATAGATAAAAAGAAGAGGAATCAGGATAGGATCTGCAGAACAGGAGTGAAACTGTAAGTGCCATGAACAAGACTTTTTATTACCTGGGCAAGGGTCGTACAGCTTTTCCAAAACCCATCTTCAAAGTCCAATAAATTTCATATTTCATAAGCAGCAAAATATTTAAAATTATGAAAATTACGAAGTTCACCACCTACCAGTATTCCCAAGTACATGTCAAGTCGTCCCCTTCACTGAAGACCTTTAAATCATGGCTAAAAATATTCCTTTTCAGCACATCCTTCGACTGCTGAATGCACTAGTAAATGTTCAGCGCCCTTTTTTGACCTTGGTTGTGTTACGGTGCTATGTAAACTGTCTGATGATGATGATGATGATGAAGATGATGGTGGTGATGATGATGATTATTATTATTATTATCATTATTATTATAGTATAAACACACTAGAAATAAACAACTTAAACAACTGGAGGAGGTAATTCTGACCTTAAATGGCGAAACAGTTTCTCTGTTAAGACTAATGGCAGGCCCTATAAGCACTACCCCTGCAAAGGCATCTGGATGATCTAAGGCAGTCTTGACAGCAATAGTTCCACCCTAAAAGCAACAGTACATAAATTACTGTACACATACATACATACATACTTACATACATTCATATACGTACATGTAAGTACATACGTACATAAATACATACACACGTAAGTACATACGTACGTACTTACATACATACATATATATATACATACATACAACATACATACATACATGTACGTATATACGTACATACAAACATACATGTACATACATCCGTACATACATACATACAAATATATACATACATACGTACATACATACATACATACAACATACATACATACATGTATGTATATATGTACATGTATACATACATACATACATACATAAATACATGTACATACATACGTACATACATACATACCTACAAACATACATAAATACATGTACATACATACGTACATACACACATACCTACAAACATACATACATACATATACGTACATACATACATACATGTACGTACATCCGTACATACATGCATACATATATATACATACATACGTACGTACATACGCACATATATAATGTATATACATATATACATACATACATACATACCACGTCAACAGCCACTGACCAATCAACTTACCATTGAATGACCTACGACATAACAGGGCAGCTCTGGATGTTTTTTCTTGACAATATCTAAGTGTTGCATCACATCGAGTACAAAAGTATCAAAAGTGTCAATGTGCACTCTGTCTCCTTCGCTCTTTCCATGGCCGACTGTAAACAAACGATCAACGTACACCCATTAGAAAACACATAACAATAGATAGATATCTTGGTGCAAGTACTCGTTAAAACATTTTTGCAAATATTGCTGATAATCTTGCCAACACAGCCGATTCATTAAATTATTTCTGTTGGCCAGAAACACTAACCCTGACTCAAAGACCTCGCCCTTGCGGACCTGATTTGATCCAGCACTACAGATTAAGCTGGTCTCCGTGACACAGCAATTGTGTGGTGCAAAGAAATTTTGGTCTCCGTGATGCACCAACTGTGTGGTGCAAAGAAATTTTGAAGATTTACAGTACATTTATATAGCCACTTGTTTACTTAGTCTCCGAAGCAATCCTTTTTGTTGGTGAAGAGTTGACTCAGCAGACAACTCATTACAATTAACTGCTTGTTAATCTTGTCACAAACTGCCACCTAATTATTAGGAGGCCCAACATGAGCAGCACTTTGATATAAAAAGCATCAAAACAATATTCATGAAATCATTTTCTAACCATGGTCATGAGCAAATGCAAGTATTCCTTCCTTGGCCAGGGCAGCCGCAACCTTTTCATAAGCCTGACAATGTTCTCCTGCTCCATGGCACAGCAACACAATGGCTCTACAACATCAAAACTACACTCAGATCCAGCTTGGAGATGTAACATTTTCCAAATAAATACCGAGAGTTTGAATTTAAAGCATAATTCAGTCAGTAGCCACAGTAGAACATCCTACGTGATATACGGTTGTTTGAACTCCAGCCATAGCATATTGACCACATTCTTGAAGTCTTAAGAATTCTTATGGACTGACTGACTGACTGACTGACGGACTCGCTCACTCACTCACTGACTCACTGACTTACTCATTGACTCACTCACTGACTCATTGACTCACTCACTGACTGATCCACAGTTGACTTTTGGAATTAAGATTTCCCTACAGCAAGCCAGCTGTAAAGAAAACACAGGCCATTTCAGTTAATTTTTGCGAATTGTTTTTCCCAAAATGGCAGGAAAACATTCTGATGCGAAATGCAGTCTAAATTTAGAAAGTTGTGTCAACAATTTTCATTCTGTAGCGATTAAGTAATGGCCCAAACCAAACTCCTTGACCTACTTGATCGTGTTTTGTCGCTAGCTGCAACCATATATCTCTCTTGTCTCTTCTCTGTTCTGTTTAATCTGTGGGTTTAACTGTGTATTCACCATTGTCTGCGAAGTTTACAGGTGTCTGAACCAGGACTAAGAGTAACTTTGGTCGCCATGTAACGAAACCTAACACAATGTGGTTTTAATAAGTACGTATCACTTCTTCCGTAAACACAACACTAAACGTACCTAAGCTGATCGTTACCACCGGCTTGGGGATACCAATATTTGCAGAAAATTCGCTTTCCGTCTGAATTAACAAAATAATCCTGTGCCCCGCTGTCCGATTCTTTTTCCTCGGTTTCCATCTTCTAGTCGCTGGGTTTGTGCTGAATAGAAACGCTTAATGAACTTTAAACCACTACAGCCCGATTAGTCAAATTTGATTTAAGTGGCAAGCGCAACGAGGTGGGCAAGCGTGTTGATCAAAACATGCATATTCATGAGCGCGGTTAGCTCCGCCCAAGAAGGTGAAGAGCAGTTTTAGGATACGTTTGCTGCGCTCTTCTAGATTATGTAAGGGTTCGAAAATGCAAATGTAAATGTAAATCGTAACTGTAAACGTAAACTCGAGACTACTATAGCGCCAAACGAAAGCTAACTTGTGGGAACCAGCTTATTCACAGGCGCTCAGCCAAGACAAAACCGGACCTTTTGCCTAACGAATTTGCTCCGATTGAGCGCCTGTGAATAAGCTGGTCCCCGTGTGAGCTATAAATAGCTCGGGATTACGATAACGATGACGATAGGAAGAAAGGGTCAAGTTCCAAGAGTCAGGCAGACAGACAGTCAGACGGCTGCGGTGGGTGATGCTTGGAAATTTGATCGGCAGGATAGACAAGTACAGGATCTGCGACAGAGAAGTGTTTTTAGTTTTGAGTGAAAGACCTGTGCAAAAATTGCAAGGTATGGAATTGAGCTAGGACCTGGATCAGAAAGCTAAATAGGCCCATGTTGCAGATCGATCATGCCGAAAACCAAAAACTCCTTCTGTGCAATTGTTCTTCTGAAAATAAAAATTAAACCATTTGAAGACGAAGGGCCTCGTTAAATTTCCTTTGTTTTCAGAAGAGCCCAAATTTTGGATCCGTATAACATGCTCAAATTATGGGCCTACGTAAATCTTCGATAAGTCTACCTCTCGACATGACAACATCGTTAAATAAGCATTATCAAATGCCCAATAAGCATAGGCATGACAGATTAAAGACGCCGCCTAATAATGAAACAAATTGAACAAAGCTCCTCATTATCGACACCGCATATATTATTACATAGAGTTAGACCCACGTTTATATATATATATACACATACATACATGCATACATACATACATACATACATACATACATACATACATACATACATACATACATACATACATACATACATACATACATACATACATACATACATACATACATA